>JAXIVJ010009558.1:0-42500 GCA_036785665.1 Chirona hameri | reverse complement strand
CAGCGACCGCCGCCGCCGACCGCCGCCGCCGACCGCCGCTGCCGCCGCCGCTGCCGCCGCCGTTGCCAGCCGCCGCAGCCGCTGCCGCAGCCGCTGCCGCCACCCGCCACCGTCGACAGCTGGCCGCAGCAAGGTCCCTCCCTCGGCTCCTCCAGTGACCATCGCCTCCATCCTCCATCCAGTGACCATCGCCGTGGTGGCCAGGCGCGCCGGGCGCGGCGGGAGGCCAGGCGGGGCCGTTGCCTTGGCCGGCACCACAGTCGGTCTGACCCAGCTGACCCGGGGACGGCACGCAACTGCTGGCCGATCCGTCAGCGTCCGACAGGCGCCGTCCGGCGGTGACCTCGGCTCTGGCAGCTGTGACAGCCCGATAGAAGGGGAGTTCTGCTCCGCTCGCCGACAGGAGAGGTCCGACGCACCGCCGCCCCAGATGACTCACCAGCCCAGCCCAACCCATCACAGCGTAGCCGACCCACCACCGCCCCAGATGACTCACCAGCCCAGCCCAACCCATCACAGCGTAGCCGACCCACCACCGCCCCAGATGACTCACCAGCCCAGCCCAACCCATCACAGCCTAGCCCGACCCACCACCGCCCCAGATGACTCACTAGCCCAGCCCGACCCATCACAGCCTAGCCGACCCACTACCGCCCCAGATGACTCACCAGCCCAGCCCAGCCCCACCCATCACAGCCTAGCCGACCCACTACCGCCCCAGATGACTCACCAGCCCAGCCCGACCCATCACAGCCTAGCCGACCCACCACTGCCCCAGATGACTCACCAGCCCAGCCCAACCCATCACAACCTAGCCGACCCACCACCGCCCTAGATGACTCACCAGCCCAGCCCAACCCATCAGAGCGTAGCCGACCCACCACCGCCCCAGATGACTCACCAGCCCAGCCCGACCCATCACAGCCTAGCCGACCCACCACCGCCCCAGATGACTCACCAGCCCAGCCCAACCCATCACAGCCTAGCCGACCCACCACCGCCCCAGATGACTCACCAGCCCAGCCCAACCCATCACAGCGTAGCCGACCCACCACCGCCCCAGATGACTCCCCAGCCCAGCCCAACCCATCACAGCCTAGCCGACCCACCACCTCCCCAGATGACTCACCAGCCCAGCCCGACCCATCACAGCCTAGTCGACCCACCACCGCCCCAGATGACTCACCAGCCCAGCCCAGCCCGACCCATCACAGCCTAACCGACCCACCACCGCCCCAGATGACTCACCAGCCCAGCCCAGCCCGACCCATCACAGCCTAGCCGACCCACCACCTCCCCAGATGACTCACCAGCCCAGCCCGACCTATCACAGCCTAGCCGACCCACCACCGTCCCAGATGACTCACCAGCCCAGCCCAGCCCGACCCATCACAGCCTAGCCGACCCACCACCGCCCCAGATGACTCACCAGCCCAGCCCAGCCCATCACAGCCTAGCCGACCCACCACCTCCCCAGATGACTCACCAGCTCAGCCGACCCATCACAGCCTAGCCGACCCACTACCTCCCCAGATGACTCACCAGCCCAGCCCCGCCCGACCCATCACAGCCAAGCCGACCCACCACCTCCCCAGATGACTCACCAACCCAGCCCGATCCATCACAGCCTAGCCGAGCCACCACCGCCCCAGACGACTCACCAGCCCAGCCCGAACCATCACAGCCTAGCCGACCCACCACCGCCCCAGATGACTCACCAGCCCAGCCCAACCCATCACAGCCTAGCCGACCCACCACCGCCCCAGATGACTCACCAGCCCAGTCCGACCCATCACAGCCTAGCCGACCCACCACCGCCCCAGATGACTCACCAGCCCAGCCCGACCCATCACAGCCTAGCCGACCCACCACCGCCCCAGATGACTCATCAGCCCAGCCCGACCCATCACAGCCTAGCCCGACTCATCACCGCCCCAGATGACTCACCAGCCCAGCCCGACCCATCACAGCCTAGCCCGACTCATCACCGCCCCAGATGACTCACCAGCCCAGCCCGACCCATCACAGCCTAGCCCGACTCATCACTGCCCCTGATGACTCACCAGCCCAGCCCGACCCATCACAGCCTAGCCGACCCACCACCGCCCCAGATGACTCACCAGCCCATCCCGACCCATCACAGCCTAGCCGACCCACCACCGCCCCAGATGACTCACCAGCCCAGCCCGATCCATCACAGCCTAGCCGACCCACCACCGCCCCAGATGACTCACTAACCCAGCCCAACCCATCACAGCCTAGCCGACCCACCACCGCCCCAGATGACTCACCAGCCCAGCCCGACCCATCACAGCCTAGCCGACCCACCACCGCCCCAGATGACTCACCAGCCCAGCCCGACCCATCACAGCCTAGCCGACCCACCACCGCCCCAGATGACTCATCAGCCCAGCCCGACCCATCACAGGCTAGCCGACCCACCACCGCCCCAGATGACTCACCAGCCCAGCCCAGCCCAGCCCGACCCATCACAGCCTAGCCGCCCCACCACCTCCCCAGATGACTCACCAGTCCAGCCGACCCATCACAGCCTAGCCAACCCACCACCACCCGAGATGACTCACCAGCCCAGCCCGATCTATCACAGCCTAGCCGAACCACCACCGCCCCAGATGACTCACCAGCCCAGCCCAACCCATCACAGCCTAGCCGACCCACCACCGCCCCAGATGACTCACCAGTCCAGCCCAACCCATCACAGCGTAAGCCGACCCACCACCGCCCTAGATGACTCACCAGCCCAGCCCAACCCATCACAGCCTAGCCTACCCACCACCTCCCCAGATGACTCACCAGCCCAGCCCGACCCATCACAGCCTAGTCGACCCACCACCGCCCCAGATGACTCACCAGCCCAGCCCAGCCCGACCCATCACAGCCTAGCCGACCCACCACCGCCCCAGATGACTCACCAGCCCAGCCCAACCCATCACAGCCTAGCCGACCCACCACCGCCCCAGATGACTCACCAGCCCAGCCCGACCCATCACAGCCTAGCCCGACTCATCACTGCCCCAGATGACTCACCAGCCCAGCCCGACCCATCACAGCCTAGCCGACCCACCACCGCCCCAGATGACTCCAGCCCAGCCCGACCCATCACAGCCTAGCCGCCCCACCACCTCCCCAGATGACTCACCAGCCCAGCCGACCCATCACAGCCTAGCCAACCCACCACCGCCCCAGATGACTCACCAGCCCAGCCCGATCTATCACAGCCTAGCCGAACCACCACCGCCCCAGATGACTCACCAGCCCAGCTCAACCCATCACAGCCTAGCCGACCCACCACCGCCCCAGATGACTCACCAGCCCAGCCCAACCCATTACAGCGTAGCCGACCCACCACCGCCCCAGATGACTCACCAACCCAGCCCGACCCATCACAGCCTAGCCCGACTCATCACCGCCCCAGATGACTCACCAGCCCAGCCCGACCCATCACAGCCTAGCCGACCCACCACCGCCCCAGATGACTCCAGCCCAGCCCGACCCATCACAGCCTAGCCGCCCCACCACCTCCCCAGATGACACACCAGCCCAGCCGACCCATCACAGCCTAGCCAACCCACCACCGCCCCAGATGACTCACCAGCCCAGCCCGACCCATCACAGCCTAGCCCGACTCATCACCGCCCCAGATGACTCACCAGCCCAGCCCGACCCATCACAGCCTAGCCGACCCACCACCGCCCCAGATGACTCACCAGCCCAGCCCGACCCATCACAGCCTAGCTGACCCACTACCGCCCCAGATGACTCACCAGCCCAGCCCGACCCATCACAGCCTAGCCGACCCACCACCGCCCCAGATGACTCACCAGCCCAGCCCGACCCATCACAGCCTAGCCGACCCACCACCGCCCCAGATGACTCACCAGCCCAGCCCGACCCATCACAGCCTAGCCCGAATCATCACCGCCCCAGATGACTCACCAGCCCAGCCCGACCCATCACAGCCTAGCCCGACTCATCACCGCCCCAGTTGACTCACTAGACCAGCCCGACCCATCTCAGCCTAGCCGACCCACCACCGCTCTAGATGACTCACCAGCCCAGCCCGACCCATCACAGCCTAGCCGACCCACCACCGCCCCAGATGACTCACCAGCCCAGCCCGATCCATCACAGCCTAGCCCGACTCATCACTGCCCCAGATGACTCACCAGCCCAGCCCGACCCATCACAGCCTAGCCCGACTCATCACCGCCCCAGATGACTCACCAGCCCAGCCCGACCCATCACAGCCTAGCCCGACTCATCACCGCCCCAGATGACTCACTAGCCCATCCCGACCCATCACAGCCTAGCCGACCCACCACCGCCCCAGATGACTCACCAGCCCAGCCCGACCCATCACAGCCTAGCCGACCTACCACCGCCCCAGATGACTCACCAGCCCAGCCCGACCCATCACAGCCTAGCCGACCCACCACCGTCCCAGATGACTCACCAGCCCAGTCCGACCCATCACAGCCTAGCCGACCCACCACCGCCCCAGATGACCAGATGACTCACCAGCCCAGCCCAGCCCGACCCATCACAGCCTAGCCGACCCACCACCTCCCCAGTTGACTCACCAGCCCAGCCCGTCCTATCACAGCCTAGCCGACCCACCACCGCCCCAGATGACTCACCAGCCCAGCCCAGCCCGACCCATCACAGCCTAGCCGACCCACCACCGCCCCAGATGACTCACCAGCCCAGTCCAGCCCATCACAGCCTAGCCGACCCACCACCTCCCCAGATGACTCACCAGCCCAGCCGACCCATCACAGCCTAGCCGACCCACCACCTCCCCAGATGACTCACCAGCCCAGCCCAGCCCGACCCATCACAGCCAAGCCGACCCACCACCTCCCCAGATGACTCACCAACCCATCCCGATCCATCACAGCCTAGCCGAGCCACCACCGCCCCAGATGACTCACCAGTCCAGCCCGAACCATCACAGCCTAGCCGACCCACCACCGCCCCAGATGACTCACCAGCCCAGCCCAACCCATCACAGCCTAGCCGACCCACCACCGCCCCAGATGACTCACCAGCCCAGTCCGACCCATCACAGCCTAGCCGACCCACCACCGCCCCAGATGACTCACCAGCCCAGCCCGACCCATCACAGCCTAGCCGACCCACCACCGCCCCAGATGACTCATCAGCCCAGCCCGACCCATCACAGCCTAGCCCGACTCATCACCGCCCCAGATGACTCACCAGCCCAGCCCGACCCATCACAGCCTAGCCCGACTCATCACCGCCCCAGATGACTCACCAGCCCAGCCCGACCCATCACAGCCTAGCCCGACTCATCACTGCCCCAGAGGACTCACCAGCCAAGCCCGACCCATCACAGCCTAGCCCGACTCATCACCGCCCCAGATGACTCACCAGCCCAGCCCGACCCATCACAGCCTAGCCGACCCACCACCGCCCCAGATGACTCACCAGCCCATCCCGACCCATCACAGCCTAGCCGACCCACCACCGCCCCAGATGACTCACCAGCCCAGCCCGATCCATCACAGCCTAGCCGACCCACCACCGCCCCAGATGACTCACCAACCCAGCCCAACCCATCACAGCCTAGCCGACCCACCACCGCCCCAGATGACTCACCAGCCCAGCCCGACCCATCACAGCCTAGCCGACCCACCACCGCCCCAGATGACTCACCAGCCCAGCCCGACCCATCACAGCCTAGCCCGACTCATCACTGCCCCTGATGACTCACCAGCCCAGCCCGACCCATCACAGCCTAGCCCGACTCATCACCGCCCCAGATGACTCACCAGCCCAGCCCAGCCCAGCCCGACCCATCACAGCCTAGCCGCCCCACCACCTCCCCAGATGACTCACCAGTCCAGCCGACCCATCACAGCCTAGCCAACCCACCACCACCCGAGATGACTCACCAGCCCAGCCCGATCTATCACAGCCTAGCCGAACCACCACCGCCCCAGATGACTCACCAGCCCAGCCCAACCCATCACAGCCTAGCCGACCCACCACCGCCCCAGATGACTCACCAGCCCAGCCCAACCCATCACAGCGTAGCCGACCCACCACCGCCCCAGATGACTCACCAGCCCAGCCCAACCCATCACAGCCTAGCCGACCCACCACCTCCCCAGATGACTCACCAGCCCAGCCCGACCCATCACAGCCTAGTCGACCCACCACCGCCCCAGATGACTCACCAGCCCAGCCCAGCCCGACCCATCACAGCCTAGCCGACCCACCACCGCCCCAGATGACTCACCAGCCCAGCCCGACCCATCACAGCCTAGCCGACCCACCACCGCCCCAGATGACTCACCAGCCCAGCCCAACCCATCACAGCCTAGCCGACCCACCACCTCCCCAGATGACTCACCAGCCCAGCCCGACCCATCACAGCCTAGTCGACCCACCACCGCCCCAGATGACTCACCAGCCCAGCCCAGCCCGACCCATCACAGCCTAACCGACCCACCACCGCCCCAGATGACTCACCAGCCCAGCCCGACCCATCACAGCCTATCCGCCCCACCACCTCCCCAGATGACTCACCAGCCCAGCCCGACCCATCACAGCCTAGCCCGAATCATCACTGCCCCAGATGACTCACCAGCCCAGCCCGACCCATCACAGCCTAGCCCGACTCATCACCGCCCCAGATGACTCACTAGCCCATCCCGACCCATCACAGCCTAGCCGACCCACCACCGCCCCAGATGACTCACCAGCCCAGCCCGACCCATCACAGCCTAGCCGACCTACCAGCGCCCCAGATGACTCACCAGCCCAGCCCGACCCATCACAGCCTAGCCGACCCACCACCGTCCCAGATGACTCACCAGCCCAGTCCGACCCATCACAGCCTAGCCGACCCACCACCGCCCCAGATGACTCACCAGCCCAGCCCAACCCATCACAGCCTAGCCGACCCACCACCGCCCCAGATGACTCACCAGCCCAGCCCAACCCATCACAGCGTAGCCGACCCACCACCGCCCCAGATGACTCCCCAGCCCAGCCCAACCCATCACAGCCTAGCCGACCCACCACCTCCCCAGATGACTCACCAGCCCAGCCCGACCCATCACAGCCTAGTCGACCCACCACCGCCCCAGATGACTCACCAGCCCAGCCCAGCCCGACCCATCACAGCCTAACCGACCCACCACCGCCCCAGATGACTCACCAGCCCAGCCCAGCCCGACCCATCACAGCCTAGCCGACCCACCACCTCCCCAGATGACTCACCAGCCCAGCCCGACCTATCACAGCCTAGCCGACCCACCACCGTCCCAGATGACTCACCAGCCCAGCCCAGCCCGACCCATCACAGCCTAGCCGACCCACCACCGCCCCAGATGACTCACCAGCCCAGCCCAGCCCATCACAGCCTAGCCGACCCACCACCTCCCCAGATGACTCACCAGCTCAGCCGACCCATCACAGCCTAGCCGACCCACTACCTCCCCAGATGACTCACCAGCCCAGCCCCGCCCGACCCATCACAGCCAAGCCGACCCACCACCTCCCCAGATGACTCACCAACCCAGCCCGATCCATCACAGCCTAGCCGAGCCACCACCGCCCCAGACGACTCACCAGCCCAGCCCGAACCATCACAGCCTAGCCGACCCACCACCGCCCCAGATGACTCACCAGCCCAGCCCAACCCATCACAGCCTAGCCGACCCACCACCGCCCCAGATGACTCACCAGCCCAGTCCGACCCATCACAGCCTAGCCGACCCACCACCGCCCCAGATGACTCACCAGCCCAGCCCGACCCATCACAGCCTAGCCGACCCACCACCGCCCCAGATGACTCATCAGCCCAGCCCGACCCATCACAGCCTAGCCCGACTCATCACCGCCCCAGATGACTCACCAGCCCAGCCCGACCCATCACAGCCTAGCCCGACTCATCACCGCCCCAGATGACTCACCAGCCCAGCCCGACCCATCACAGCCTAGCCCGACTCATCACTGCCCCTGATGACTCACCAGCCCAGCCCGACCCATCACAGCCTAGCCGACCCACAACCGCCCCAGATGACTCACCAGCCCATCCCGACCCATCACAGCCTAGCCGACCCACCACCGCCCCAGATGACTCACCAGCCCAGCCCGATCCATCACAGCCTAGCCGACCCACCACCGCCCCAGATGACTCACTAACCCAGCCCAACCCATCACAGCCTAGCCGACCCACCACCGCCCCAGATGACTCACCAGCCCAGCCCGACCCATCACAGCCTAGCCGACCCACCACCGCCCCAGATGACTCACCAGCCCAGCCCGACCCATCACAGCCTAGCCGACCCACCACCGCCCCAGATGACTCATCAGCCCAGCCCGACCCATCACAGGCTAGCCGACCCACCACCGCCCCAGATGACTCACCAGCCCAGCCCAGCCCAGCCCGACCCATCACAGCCTAGCCGCCCCACCACCTCCCCAGATGACTCACCAGTCCAGCCGACCCATCACAGCCTAGCCAACCCACCACCACCCGAGATGACTCACCAGCCCAGCCCGATCTATCACAGCCTAGCCGAACCACCACCGCCCCAGATGACTCACCAGCCCAGCCCAACCCATCACAGCCTAGCCGACCCACCACCGCCCCAAATGACTCACCAGTCCAGCCCAACCCATCACAGCGTAGCCGACCCACCACCGCCCTAGATGACTCACCAGCCCAGCCCAACCCATCACAGCCTAGCCGACCCACCACCTCCCCAGATGACTCACCAGCCCAGCCCGACCCATCACAGCCTAGTCGACCCACCACCGCCCCAGATGACTCACCAGCCCAGCCCAGCCCGACCCATCACAGCCTAGCCGACCCACCACCGCCCCAGATGACTCACCAGCCCAGCCCAACCCATCACAGCCTAGCCGACCCACCACCGCCCCAGATGACTCACCAGCCCAGCCCGACCCATCACAGCCTAGCCCGACTCATCACTGCCCCAGATGACTCACCAGCCCAGCCCGACCCATCACAGCCTAGCCGACCCACCACCGCCCCAGATGACTCCAGCCCAGCCCGACCCATCACAGCCTAGCCGCCCCACCACCTCCCCAGATGACTCACCAGCCCAGCCGACCCATCACAGCCTAGCCAACCCACCACCGCCCCAGATGACTCACCAGCCCAGCCCGATCTATCACAGCCTAGCCGAACCACCACCGCCCCAGATGACTCACCAGCCCAGCTCAACCCATCACAGCCTAGCCGACCCACCACCGCCCCAGATGACTCACCAGCCCAGCCCAACCCATTACAGCGTAGCCGACCCACCACCGCCCCAGATGACTCACCAACCCAGCCCGACCCATCACAGCCTAGCCCGACTCATCACCGCCCCAGATGACTCACCAGCCCAGCCCGACCCATCACAGCCTAGCCGACCCACCACCGCCCCAGATGACTCCAGCCCAGCCCGACCCATCACAGCCTAGCCGCCCCACCACCTCCCCAGATGACACACCAGCCAAGCCGACCCATCACAGCCTAGCCAACCCACCACCGCCCCAGATGACTCACCAGCCCAGCCCGACCCATCACAGCCTAGCCCGACTCATCACCGCCCCAGATGACTCACCAGCCCAGCCCGACCCATCACAGCCTAGCCGACCCACCACCGCCCCAGATGACTCACCAGCCCAGCCCGACCCATCACAGCCTAGCTGACCCACTACCGCCCCAGATGACTCACCAGCCCAGCCCGACCCATCACAGCCTAGCCGACCCACCACCGCCCCAGATGACTCACCAGCCCAGCCCGACCCATCACAGCCTAGCCGACCCACCACCGCCCCAGATGACTCACCAGCCCAGCCCGACCCATCACAGCCTAGCCCGAATCATCACCGCCCCAGATGACTCACCAGCCCAGCCCGACCCATCACAGCCTAGCCCGACTCATCACCGCCCCAGTTGACTCACTAGACCAGCCCGACCCATCTCAGCCTAGCCGACCCACCACCGCTCTAGATGACTCACCAGCCCAGCCCGACCCATCACAGCCTAGCCGACCCACCACCGCCCCAGATGACTCACCAGCCCAGCCCGATCCATCACAGCCTAGCCCGACTCATCACTGCCCCAGATGACTCACCAGCCCAGCCCGACCCATCACAGCCTAGCCCGACTCATCACCGCCCCAGATGACTCACCAGCCCAGCCCGACCCATCACAGCCTAGCCCGACTCATCACCGCCCCAGATGGCTCACTAGCCCATCCCGACCCATCACAGCCTAGCCGACCCACCACCGCCCCAGATGACTCACCAGCCCAGCCCGACCCATCACAGCCTAGCCGACCTACCACCGCCCCAGATGACTCACCAGCCCAGCCCGACCCATCACAGCCTAGCCGACCCACCACCGTCCCAGATGACTCACCAGCCCAGTCCGACCCATCACAGCCTAGCCGACCCACCACCGCCCCAGATGACCAGATGACTCACCAGCCCAGCCCAGCCCGACCCATCACAGCCTAGCCGACCCACCACCTCCCCAGTTGACTCACCAGCCCAGCCCGTCCTATCACAGCCTAGCCGACCCACCACCGCCCCAGATGACTCACCAGCCCAGCCCAGCCCATCACAGCCTAGCCGACCCACCACCTCCCCAGATGACTCACCAGCCCAGCCGACCCATCACAGCCTAGCCGACCCACCACCTCCCCAGATGACTCACCAGCCCAGCCCAGCCCGACCCATCACAGCCAAGCCGACCCACCACCTCCCCAGATGACTCACCAACCCAGCCCGATCCATCACAGCCTAGCCGAGCCACCACCGCCCCAGATGACTCACCAGTCCAGCCCGAACCATCACAGCCTAGCCGACCCACCACCGCCCCAGATGACTCACCAGCCCAGCCCAACCCATCACAGCCTAGCCGACCCACCACCGCCCCAGATGACTCACCAGCCCAGTCCGACCCATCACAGCCTAGCCGACCCACCACCGCCCCAGATGACTCACCAGCCCAGCCCGACCCATCACAGCCTAGCCGACCCACCACCGCCCCAGATGACTCATCAGCCCAGCCCGACCCATCACAGCCTAGCCCGACTCATCACCGCCCCAGATGACTCACCAGCCCAGCCCGACCCATCACAGCCTAGCCCGACTCATCACCGCCCCAGATGACTCACCAGCCCAGCCCGACCCATCACAGCCTAGCCCGACTCATCACTGCCCCAGAGGACTCACCAGCCAAGCCCGACCCATCACAGCCTAGCCCGACTCATCACCGCCCCAGATGACTCACCAGCCCAGCCCGACCCATCACAGCCGACCCACCACCGCCCCAGATGACTCACCAACCCAGCCCAACCCATCACAGCCTAGCCGACCCACCACCGCCCCAGATGACTCACCAGCCCAGCCCGACCCATCACAGCCTAGCCGACCCACCACCGCCCCAGATGACTCACCAACCCAGCCCGATCCATCACAGCCTAGCCGAGCCACCACCGCCCCAGATGACTCACCAGTCCAGCCCGAACCATCACAGCCTAGCCGACCCACCACCGCCCCAGATGACTCACCAGCCCAGCCCAACCCATCACAGCCTAGCCGACCCACCACCGCCCCAGATGACTCACCAGCCCAGTCCGACCCATCACAGCCTAGCCGACCCACCACCGCCCCAGATGACTCACCAGCCCAGCCCGACCCATCACAGCCTAGCCGACCCACCACCGCCCCAGATGACTCATCAGCCCAGCCCGACCCATCACAGCCTAGCCCGACTCATCACCGCCCCAGATGACTCACCAGCCCAGCCCGACCCATCACAGCCTAGCCCGACTCATCACCGCCCCAGATGACTCACCAGCCCAGCCCGACCCATCACAGCCTAGCCCGACTCATCACTGCCCCAGAGGACTCACCAGCCAAGCCCGACCCATCACAGCCTAGCCCGACTCATCACCGCCCCAGATGACTCACCAGCCCAGCCCGACCCATCACAGCCTAGCCGACCCACCACCGCCCCAGATGACTCACCAGCCCATCCCGACCCATCACAGCCTAGCCGACCCACCACCGCCCCAGATGACTCACCAGCCCAGCCCGATCCATCACAGCCTAGCCGACCCACCACCGCCCCAGATGACTCACCAACCCAGCCCGACCCATCACAGCCTAGCCGACCCACCACCGCCCCAGATGAATCACCAGCCTAGCCCAACCCGACCCATCACAGCCTAGCCGACCCACTACTGCCCCAGATGACTCACCAGCCCAGCCCGACCCATCACAGCCTAGCCGACCCACCACCGTCCCAGATGACTCACCAGCCCAGTCCGACCCATCACAGCCTAGGCGACCCACCACCGCCCCAGATGACCAGATGACTCACCAGCCCAGCCCAGCCCGACCCATCACAGCCTAGCCGACCCACCACCTCCCCAGTTGACTCACCAGCCCAGCCCGTCCTATCACAGCCTAGCCGACCCACCACCGCCCCAGATGACTCACCAGCCCAGTCCAGCCCATCACAGCCTAGCCGACCCACCACCTCCCCAGATGACTCACCAGCCCAGCCGACCCATCACAGCCTAGCCGACCCACCACCTCCCCAGATGACTCACCAGCCCAGCCCAGCCCGACCCATCACAGCCAAGCCGACCCACCACCTCCCCAGATGACTCACCAACCCAGTCCGATCCATCACAGCCTAGCCGAGCCACCACCGCCCCAGATGACTCACCAGTCCAGCCCGAACCATCACAGCCTAGTCGACCCACCACCGCCCCAGATGACTCACCAGCCCAGCCCAACCCATCACAGCCTAGCCGACCCACCACCGCCCCAGATGACTCACCAGCCCAGTCCGACCCATCACAGCCTAGCCGACCCACCACCGCCCCAGATGACTCACCAGCCCAGCCCGACCCATCACAGCCTAGCCGACCCACCACCGCCCCAGATGACTCATCAGCCCAGCCCGACCCATCACAGCCTAGCCCGACTCATCACCGCCCCAGATGACTCACCAGCCCAGCCCGACCCATCACAGCCTAGCCCGACTCATCACCGCCCCAGATGACTCACCAGCCCAGCCCGACCCATCACAGCCTAGCCCGACTCATCACTGCCCCAGAGGACTCACCAGCCAAGCCCGACCCATCACAGCCTAGCCCGACTCATCACCGCCCCAGATGACTCACCAGCCCAGCCCGACCCATCACAGCCTAGCCGACCCACCACCGCCCCAGATGACTCACCAGCCCATCCCGACCCATCACAGCCTAGCCGACCCACCACCGCCCCAGATGACTCACCAGCCCAGCCCGATCCATCACAGCCTAGCCGACCCACCACCGCCCCAGATGACTCACCAACCCAGCCCAACCCATCACAGCCTAGCCGACCCACCACCGCCCCAGATGACTCACCAGCCCAGCCCGACCCATCACAGCCTAGCCGACCCACCACCGCCCCAGATGACTCACCAGCCCAGCCCGACCCATCACAGCCTAGCCCGACTCATCACTGCCCCTGATGACTCACCAGCCCAGCCCGACCCATCACAGCCTAGCCCGACTCATCACCGCCCCAGATGACTCACCAGCCCAGCCCAGCCCAGCCCGACCCATCACAGCCTAGCCGCCCCACCACCTCCCCAGATGACTCACCAGTCCAGCCGACCCATCACAGCCTAGCCAACCCACCACCACCCGAGATGACTGACCAGCCCAGCCCGATCTATCACAGCCTAGCCGAACCACCACCGCCCCAGATGACTCACCAGCCCAGCCCAACCCATCACAGCCTAGCCGACCCACCACCGCCCCAGATGACTCACCAGCCCAGCCCAACCCATCACAGCGTAGCCGACCCACCACCGCCCCAGATGACTCACCAGCCCAGCCCAACCCATCACAGCCTAGCCGACCCACCACCTCCCCAGATGACTCACCAGCCCAGCCCGACCCATCACAGCCTAGTCGACCCACCACCGCCCCAGATGACTCACCAGCCCAGCCCAGCCCGACCCATCACAGCCTAGCCGACCCACCACCGCCCCAGATGACTCACCAGCCCAGCCCGACCCATCACAGCCTAGCCGACCCACCACCGCCCCAGATGACTCACCAGCCCAGCCCAACCCATCACAGCCTAGCCGACCCACCACCTCCCCAGATGACTCACCAGCCCAGCCCGACCCATCACAGCCTAGTCGACCCACCACCGCCCCAGATGACTCACCAGCCCAGCCCAGCCCGACCCATCACAGCCTAACCGACCCACCACCGCCCCAGATGACTCACCAGCCCAGCCCGACCCATCACAGCCTATCCGCCCCACCACCTCCCCAGATGACTCACCAGCCCAGCCCGACCCATCACAGCCTAGCCGACCCACCACCGCCCCAGATGACTCACCAGCCTAGCCCAGCCCGACCCATCACAGCCTAGCCGACCCACTACTGCCCCAGATGACTCACCAGCCCAGCCCGACCCATCACAGCCTAGCCGACCCACCACCGTCCCAGATGACTCACCAGCCCAGTCCGACCCATCACAGCCTAGGCGACCCACCACCGCCCCAGATGACCAGATGACTCACCAGCCCAGCCCAGCCCGACCCATCACAGCCTAGCCGACCCACCACCTCCCCAGTTGACTCACCAGCCCAGCCCGTCCTATCACAGCTTAGCCGACCCACCACCGCCCCAGATGACTCACCAGCCCAGCCCAGCCCGACCCATCACAGCCTAGCCGACCCACCACCGCCCCAGATGACTCACCAGCCCAGTCCAGCCCATCACAGCCTAGCCGACCCACCACCTCCCCAGATGACTCACCAGCCCAGCCGACCCATCACAGCCTAGCCGACCCACCACCTCCCCAGATGACTCACCAGCCCAGCCCAGCCCGACCCATCACAGCCAAGCCGACCCACCACCTCCCCAGATGACTCACCAACCCAGTCCGATCCATCACAGCCTAGCCGAGCCACCACCGCCCCAGATGACTCACCAGTCCAGCCCGAACCATCACAGCCTAGCCGACCCACCACCGCCTCAGATGACTCACCAGCCCAGCCCAACCCATCACAGCCTAGCCGACCCACCACCGCCCCAGATGACTCACCAGCCCAGTCCGACCCATCACAGCCTAGCCGCCCCACCACCGCCCCAGATGACTCACCAGCCCAGCCCGACCCATCACAGCCTAGCCGACCCACCACCGCCCCAGATGACTCATCAGCCCAGCCCGACCCATCACAGCCTAGCCCGACTCATCACCGCCCCAGATGACTCACCAGCCCAGCCCGACCCATCACAGCCTAGCCCGACTCATCACCGCCCCAGATGACTCACCAGCCCAGCCCGACCCATCACAGCCTAGCCCGACTCATCACTGCCCCAGATGACTCACCAGCCAAGCCCGACCCATCACAGCCTAGCCGACCCACCACCGCCCCAGATGACTCACCAGCCCATCTCGACCCATCACAGCCTAGCCGACCCACCACCGCCCCAGATGACTCACCAACCCAGCCCAACCCATCACAACCTAGCCGACCCACCACCGCCCCAGATGACTCACCAGCCCAGCCCGACCCATCACAGCCTAGCCGACCCACCACCGCCCCAGATGACTCACCAGCCCAGCCCGACCCATCACAGCCTAGCCGACCCACCACCGCCCCAGATGACTCATCAGCCCAGCCCGACCCATCACAGGCTAGCCGACCCACCACCGCCCCAGATGACTCACCAGCCCAGCCAGACCCATCACAGCCTAGCCGACCCACCACCGCCCCAGGGCTGGGCTGGTCGGGCACCATCCCAGCCCAGCCCAGCCCGACCCATCACAGCCTAGCCGCCCCACCACCTCCCCAGATTACTCACCAGTCCAGCCGACCCATCACAGCCTAGCCAACCCACCACCACCCCAGATGACTCACCAGCCCAGCCCGATCTATCACAGCCTAACCGACCCACCACCGCCCCAGATGACTCACCAGCCCAGCCCGACCCATCACAGCCTATCCGCCCCACCACCTCCCCAGATGACTCACCAGCCCAGCCCGACCCATCACAGCCTAGCCGACCCACCACCGCCCCAGATGACTCACCAGCCTAGCCCAGCCCGACCCATCACAGCCTAGCCGACCCACTACCGCCCCAGATGACTCACCAGCCCAGCCCGACCCATCACAGCCTAGCCGACCCACCACTGCCCCAGATGACTCACCAGCCCAGCCCAACCCATCACAGCCTATCCGACCCACCACCGCCCCAGATGACTCACCAGCCCAGCCCAACCCATTACAGCGTAGCCGACCCACCACCGCCCCAGATGACTCACCAGCCCAGCCCGACCCATCACAGCCTAGCCGACCCACCACCGCCCCAGATGACTCACCAGCCCAGCCCGACCCATCACAGCCTAGCCGACCCACCACCGCCCCAGATGACTCACCAGCCCAGCCCGACCCATCACAGCCTAGCTTACCCACCACCGCCCGAGATGACTCTAGCCCAGCCCGACCCATCGCAGCCTAGCCGCCCCACCACCTCCCCAGATGACTCACCAGCCCAGCCGACCCATCACAGCCTAGCCAACCCACCACCGCCCCAGATGACTCACCAGCCCAGCCCGATCCATTACAGCCTAGCCGACCCACCACCGCCCCAGATGACTCACCAGCCCAGTCCAACCCATCACAGCCTAGCCGACCCACCACCGCCCCAGATGACTCACCAGCCCAGTCCGACCCATCACAGCCTAGCCGACCCACTACCGCCCCAGATGACTCACCAGCCCAGCCCGACCCATCACAGCCTAGCCGACCCACCACCGCCCCAGATGACTCACCAGCCCAGCCAGACCAATCACAGCCTAACCTGACTCATCACCGCCCCAGATGACTCACCAGCCCAGCCCGACCCATCATAGCCTAGCCCGACTCATCACCGCCCCAGTTGACTGACTAGCCCAGCCCGACCCATCACAGCCTAGCCGACCCACCACCGCCCCAGATGACTCACCATCCCAGCCCGACCCATCATAGCCTAGCCGACCCACCACCGCCCCAGATGACTCAGCAGCCCAGCCCGATCCATCACAGCTTAGCCGACCCACCAGCGCCCCAGATGACTCACCAGCCCAACTCATCACAGCCTAGCCGACCCACCACCGCCCCAGATGACTCACCAGCCCAGCCCAACCCATCACAGCGTAGCCGACCCACCACCGCCCCAGATGACTCACCAGCTAAGCCCAACCCATCACAGCCTAGCCGACCCACCACTGCCCCAGATGACTCACCAGCCCAGCCCAACCCATCACAGCCTAGCCCGACCCACAACCGCCCCAGATGACTCACTAGCCCAGCCCGACCCATCACAGCCTAGCCGACCTACAACCGCCAAAGATGACTCACCAGCCCAGCCCAGCCCGACCCATCACAGCCTAGCCGACTCACTACCGCCCCAGATGACTCACCAGCCCAGCCCGACCCATCGCAGCCTAGCCGACCCACCACTGCCCCAGATGACTCACCAGCCCAGCCCAACCCATCACAGCCTAGCCGACCCACCACCGCCCCAGATGACTCACCAGCCCAGCCCAACCCATCACAGCGTAGCCGACCCACCACCGCCCCAGATGACTCACCAGCCCAGCCCGACCCATCACAGCCTAGCCGCCCCACCACCTCCCCAGGTGACTCACCAGCCCAGCCGACCCATCACAGCCTAGCCGACCCACCACCGCCCCAGATGACTCAACAGCCCAGCCCGATCCATCACAGCCAAGCCGACCCACCACCGCCCCAGATGACTCACCAGCCCAGCCCAGCCCATCACAGCCTAGCCGACCCACCACCGCCCCAGATGACTCACCAGCCCAGCCCGACCCATCACAGCCTAGCCGAGCCACCACCTCCCCAGATGACTCACCAGCCCAGCCCGATCCACCACAGCCTAGCCGACCCACCACCGCCCCAGATGACTCACCAGCCCAGCCCAGCCCGACCCATCACAGCCTAGCCGACCCACCACCGCCCCAGATGACTCACCAGCCCAGCCCGACCCATCACAGCCTATCCGCCCCACCACCTCCCCAGATGACTCACCAGCCCAGCCCAGCCCGACCCATCACAGCCTAGTCGACCCACTACCGCCCCAGATGACTCACCAGCCCAGCCCGACCCATCACAGCCTAGCCGACCCACCACTGCCCCAGATGACTCACCAGCCCAGCCCAACCCATCACAGCCTAGCCGACCCACCACCGCCCCAGATGACTCACCAGCCCAGCCCAACCCATTACAGCGTAGCCGACCCACCACCGCCCCAGATGACTCACCAGCCCAGCCCGACCCATCACAGCCTAGCCGACCCACCACCGCCCCAGATGACTCCAGCCCAGCCCGACCCATCACAGCCTAGCCGACCTACCACCGCCCCAGATGACTCACCAGCCCAGCCCGACCCATCACAGCCTCGCCAACCCACCACCACCCCATATGACTCACCAGCCCAGCCCGATCTATCACAGCCTAGCCGACCCACCACCGCCCCAGATGACTCACCAGCCCAGCCCGACCCATCACAGCCTAGCCGACCCACCACCGCCCCAGATGACTCACCAGCCCAGCCCAACCCATCACAGCGTAGCCGACCCACCACCGCCCCAGATGACTCACCAGCCCAGCCCAACCCATCACAGCCTAACCGACCCACCACCTCCCCAGATGACTCACCAGCCCAGCCCGACCCATCACAGCCTAGTCGACGCACCACCGCCCCAGATGACTTACCAGCCCAGCCCAGCCCGACCCATCACAGCCTAACCGACCCACCACCGCCCCAGATGACTCACCAGCCCAGCCCGACCCATCACAGCCTATCCGCCCCACCACCTCCCCAGATGACTCACCAGCCCAGCCCGACCCATCACAGCCTAGCCGACCCACCACCGCCCCAGATGACTCACCAGCCTAGCCCAGCCCGACCCATCACAGCCTAGCCGACCCACTACCGCCCCAGATGACTCACCAGCCCAGCCCGACCCATCACAGCCTAGCCGACCCACCACTGCCCCAGATGACTCACCAGCCCAGCCCAACCCATCACAGCCTAGCCGACCCACCACCGCCCCAGATGACTCACCAGCCCAGCCCAACCCATTACAGCGTAGCCGACCCACCACCGCCCCAGATGACTCACCAGCCCAGCCCGACCCATCACAGCCTAGCCGACCCACCACCGCCCCAGATGACTCACCAGCCCAGCCCGACCCATCACAGCCTAGCCGACCCACCACCGCCCCAGATGACTCACCAGCCCAGCCCGACCCATCACAGCCTAGCCCGACTCATCACCGCCCCAGTTGACTCACTAGCCCAGCCCGACCCATCTCAGCCTAGCCGACCCACCAATCCTCCAGATGACTCACCAGCCCAGCCCGACCCATCACAGCCTAGCCGACCCACCACCGCCCCAGATGACTTACCAGCCCAGCCCGATCCATCACAGCCTAGCCGACCCACCACCGCCCCAGATGACTCACCAGCCCAGCCCAACCCATCACAGCCTAGCCGACCCACCACCGCCCCAGATGACTCACCAGCCCACCCCGACCCATCACAGCCTAGCCCGACTCATCACTGCCCCAGATGACTCACCAGCCCAGCCCGACCCATCACAGCCTAGCCCGACTCATCACCGCCCCAGATGACTCACCAGCCCAGCCCGACCCATCACAGCCTAGCCTGACTCATCACCGCCCCAGATGACTCACTAGCCCATCTCGACCCATCACAGCCTAGCCGACCCACCACCGCCCCAGATGACTCACCAGCCCAGCCCGACCCATCACAGCCTAGCCGACCTACCACCGCCCCAGATGACTCACCAGCCCAGCCCGATCCATCACAGCCTAGCCGACCCACCACCATCCCAGATGACTCACCAGCCCAGTCCGACCCATCACAGCCTAGCCGACCCACCACCGCCCCAGATGACTCACCAGCCCAGCCCGACCCATCACAGCCTAGCCGACTCATCACCGCCCCAGATGACTCACCAGCCCAGCCCGACCCATCACAGCCTAGCCGACCCACCACCGCCCCCAGATGACTCACCAGCCCAGCCTGACCCATCACAGCCTAGCCGACCCACCACCGCCCCAGATGACTCACCAGCCCAGCCCAGCCCGACCCATCACAGCCTAGCCGACCCACCACCTCCCCAGATGACTCACCAGCCCAGCCCGACCTATCACAGCCTAGCCGACCCACCACCGCCCCAGATGACTCACCAGCCCAGCCCAGCCCGACCCATCACAGCCTAGCCGGCCCACCACCGCCCCAGATGACTCACCAGCCCAGCCCAGCCCATCACAGCCTAGCCGACCCACCACCTCCCCAGATGACTCACCAGCCCAGCCGACCCATCACAGCCTAGCCGACCCACCACCTCCCCAGATGACTCACCAGCCCAGCCCAGCCCGACCCATCACAGCCAAGCCGACCCACCACCTCCCCAGATGACTCACCAACCCAGCCCGATCCATCACAGCCTAGCCGAGCCACCACCGCCCCAGATGACTCACCAGCCCAGCCCGAACCATCACAGCCTAGCCGACCCACCACCGCCCCAGATGACTCACCATCCCAGCCCAACCCATCACAGCCTAGCCGACCCACCACCGCCCCAGATGACTCACCAGCCCAGTCCGACCCATCACAGCCTAGCCGACCCACCACCGCCCCAGATGACTCACCAGCCCAGCCCGACCCATCACAGCCTAGCCGACCCACTACCGCCCCAGATGACTCACCAGCCCAGACCGAACCATCACAGCCTAGCCGACCCACCACCGCCCCAGATGACTCACCAGCCCAGCCGACCCATCGCAGCCTAGCCGACCCACCACCTCCCCAGATGACTCACCAGCCCAGCCCGACCTATCACAGCCTAGCCGACCCACTACCGCCCCAGATGACTCACCAGCCCAGCCCGGCCCATCACAGTTTAGCCTGCATCATGTGGCGGTGTCAAACCATGTTGCGGTGATGATGATGTTGGTAATACGGGTTTAGGGATCCCTGATAGGGTTACTGCGCCGGGGCGGCGGATAAGGGAGGGGGGGGGGGGGAAGCTGCCCCCCCCCCTCAAGAAGTTGGGGGAGAGAAACATATGATTTGGCCCCCCCCCATACATTTGTAAGAGGGGCCCTCCAAGATCGAAATGACTCGAAACGAATTTCACTCTGCTTTCAAAGAAAGTGCAAGTAAAGTAGTATTAAAACAACAAAACGCAAGGCCTGAGGGGCTCTGGCCGCCTGCAGGGGCACTCTAGCCGCCTGAGGGCACTCTGGCCGCCTGAGGTGGCACACTGCCCGTCGGAGGGGGCACTCTGGCCGCCTGCTGGGGCACTCTGACCGCTTTCTGGGGCACTCTAACCACCTGAGGGGCACGCTAAGGGTCGGATCCAGGGGGTGGCCTCAGTGGTCGCGGCCACCACCCCCCCCCCCCCCCCCCGCCAGAAGGGCGCCCCACGGGCTATCCGTCGCCGGGCGTCGCCAGGCGCCCGGCGATTGATTAACCCGCGCGGCGCTGGGGGGTAAATTTTACTCCCCCTCCCGGATTTTCTCCATAACTTGACAACTATGACAGATATCAAAGTGAAACTTACGGTAGCTTATGGTGCATCAATTCTACGTCTTCTGCCGTTTTTTCTTTTATAATTGTGAAAATTTGTGGCAGATAATGACGTTTTAGTGACGTCATGCCATGTCATTTTTGGTGAAAAAACGTTAAATGTTTGGAAAATCGTAGAAAATAGCGTGTTACTGCAAATTGCAAATAAAAGGCGTCAAAAGAAGGGAAATAACATTGTCTTTGACATGGCTATCTCAGATTTTCTAAATTTTTGGTTTTTGACCCCAAAAATGCAAAAAACTGATTTTTGGGGAAGAATTTCCACAAAAGTTTTTTGTTTGAAGATTTTCAAAGAAACGGAAGATATATTAGAGAACCGAGTATGAACGATGTTCAAACCAAATTGCAAAGCAATTTCTTTATTTTTGACTGACTTATGGCTCTCTAAGAACAAGTAACTCATGACGTCATTTTTTTTAAATTGCGTTTTTTGGCTTTTACTGACCAGATACAGACAAATAAATGCCACCACTGTATTTCGAAGACAAAACTAGTCTAGAAACATGGAATGTTTATTTAGATTAATCAATTTCAAATTGTGACCTTATTGTGACCTGACCTTGACCTGAGGACGATTATATGGTGTTAGGCTGTGAAAATGGCTGCTTCTATCGAATTATACGTGTACAATAACCCATATTACATGTGTCGCATGGCTTTCGTAGACCTGTGACCTTGTGTGACCTGACCTTGACCTTGACCTTTGCTTACAATTTCACTTTTACTAATGCGGGAAATGCATTATACACTCTGGAGCACTTTGTGAGATAATAATTGCAATATAAGGCTTTAGATGGAAAGTATAGCCCCAAAAACTCAAATACTTACATTTTACATTTGACCTGACCGTGACCTGACATGTGACCTTATTTTAAGAATTTCGAGTATGCATTCGATTCTTCTCGTTGAGAGCTTGCGATCGCCGCATTGCGTGTCTCGCTGCGGTTATTGGTTCGGAAGATACGAGGGGGGGGGGGGGTAAAATTTACCCCCCAGCGCCGCGCGTTCGGCTGGAGACCCCAGCGCCGCGCGGGTTAAGGCATTCACATACAGCGAAAAGACGTACTATATTTCATGTGTGCTGGTTGTTTTAATGTCTCCCGTTCGATCCAGATGCGGATTGACAAACATTGCTATCATGGCGTCCCTGGATTTTTGGAAGGCGCCCCTAAATTAGTCTGCGGCCACCCCTCCTAAAATATCCTGGATCCGCCCTTGGGCACTCTGACCGCCTTAGGGGGCATTCTGGCCGCCTGAAGGGGTACATTTAAGGCCAAAGATGGGGCTATGGCCCCATGCCCCCCACTCACTCTGGGGTCGCCATTATATACAGTCTATATTCGGCCCTCTGTACTGGAAAAGAACGTTTTGTACTGGAAAGAATTGGGCGCCTGAAGGGGCACTCTGGCCGCCTGAGGCCGCCCTGAGGGAGTCGGGATCCGCTTCCTTAGGCGGTGGAACAGGGGAGGGGGCAGGATAGGATCCAGGAGAGCAAGGGGCAATGCCCCCCCCCCCCTCCCTCCCTCCTCAAAGGTCCTGAAACTATGATTTGGCCCCCAAATGGTCGGACGTACAGTTGCAAAAATTGCCTTTGCAGCAGTCAAAATCCCTCTGTACTGGAACCTCCAACCTCAACAGTTAAAAACTTGAAAATTTCGCGCCGCTTCGCGGCATGACACAAACTTCGCAATTGCGTATACAAATTTGGAAAATGGGAAAATGAATTCCTTAACTCGCGAGTTAATGGGGTATATTTCATAACGCGACTTACTGGGGGGGCCCCCCCCCCCACCCCCACCCCCCTCTCTGATCCCCGGAACTACTGGACCGATTGTAAAAATTCAAACGGTATTCGATAGCCCTGGGAAATTTATGAAGGGAAACTTAATATTGTTGACCTCGAATTTACCGATGACGTCACAGGTCAGGTCAAGTACAAAATGTTTGACCGTATCAAAAGGTCTCGATGGATGGAATTGTCGCGCAAAATTGCGATATTAAACCCATAAGCATTCCATAAATCGGTATGATCCGTGTGTGTGACACTTCTAAGTACCATTTTATAAGCTGTTTATGACCCTTGGTCAGGTCAAGTTCATCTGAGGTCACGAGGTCAAACTGCAGATTACGGTCATTAGGCGTTGTAACACATGTTTATGGGTTTGTTTTTCGTCTAGAACGCAAAAAATGAGTTTAGAACATTGTTTTTTTCCATATAAATAGAAGTTAAAAGCAAAAACGGAAATGCATTTTTATGCATAGTTATGCTGTGAGAGGTGGTCAATATTTGTCATTTAAAGGTCATAAGTCAGTCAATTTTAAAGATTTCGACTTCAAATTTGGTACACATATTCACCGAACACGTCTCAATCAGATACAGTCCGGTTTTTGGATTATTCTGATTTTTGTTTGAAAATTTTGTTTAAAAAAATGTATTTGGGTTTCTCAAAATTTTTAATAAAAAAACTCAAAAATCCGAGATGTCAGTTAGTTAGCCCAGTCTGTTTTCAGTAATTTGATTTAAGACAATTTAATTTATCTCAAACATTGTACCTTTGACAGCGTTTTCTGCAAACCATTATTTTGCAACAAAAACCGAAGAACATGACGTCCCTCTGACGTCATTCCCTAATGACCTATAATAACCTCATCTTTTTCCTTTGGCCAACATGTGTAGAATTGATGTGAGAGAAAGTACTGCAAGATTGGTGACGATATTGGTGTTTGTTAAGGAGTTATTGCAAAGTAACGAGAGGGGGCATAAAATAGCCCCCCCCCCCCCCCCCCCCAGCAAGTCGCGGGTTAAGTGTCTGGCAGAGGCTCTCCTTGGCGGTACCTAATTCCTAGCTCCATGGCCCACACCCTTCATAAAATATTAACTTTTAAGCGGGCTACATGTTAAGCTAGTCTGCAGAGTTACAAAAAAAGGCGACACGAACGCAAAAACGTGGACATCGGCACCCGGAAGATGATCCAGCGGGGCCCAACTTGCTGGACCGAAGAGCTAATAGTGGGAACAGGCCAAGACCATCTCCCCAAGCCATCTCGCCCCAGGCTCACCCAGATCCACAGGGACCATTTGTGCGCGGAAAAGTCGTTCTGGATCTTGCTGCTTTCAAACTATTTGCACTGTTACCAGTTGTTTGTTACTGTTCGGTACATATGTATACAGTTATTATTATCCTACGTACTATTGAGCGCTGACTGCCACCGGTCATCATATGTTTGGTGATTGACTGTCCGAGGAATATGTGTATGAAAAACTACCTTAATTTAAATATTTGTAATGATACCGAGATGTGCAACCAGGAAAAGGGGTTACCTGAGGCTTGGCTCCACTCACGGTCTGGTTCCAATATTCAAATTTCGTTTTTCACGACCTAAAATTAATATGTTCACGTCGCTTCGCGGCGTCACGTCGGTGGCCATCGTCATAACGAAGCCACCGTCATCGTCTTCGGTTCGTTGGAACGCTGAATTGAATGAATAGGAGTATTTTTAGCTTCTTATCCTCTACAAGGCCCATCGACCATATTTCTGGGTTTTATCAGGCAAACTCGTACAATTTCGCGCCGCTTGGCTGCGCTAAGTAACAAGTATCTACTATAACATAAAAGCCACATTCAAAATTGCAACGAAGGCTTAGGATACACGCATAAAAATGGGGGTACATTTTATTTTGTTATTTCAGCCGACCCCCACTCAAAAATTATCGGCGACGCCCCTGCCTACCCCCCCCCCCCGTCAACAACTTTATCGCTGACGGCTGACGGCCTGCTACCGTCCCCCCCCCCCCCACCTCAACAAATTTTGGAATTACGCCACTAGATTTGCCCCCCCCCCCCACACACACACACACACACACACACACACACACACACACACACACACACACACACACACACACACACACACACACACACACACACACACACACACACACACACACACACACACACACACACACACACACACACACACACACACACACACACACACACACACACACACACACACACACACACACACACACACACACACACACACACACACACACACACACACACACACACACACACACACACACACACACACACACACACACCCACCCACCACCCACCCACCCACCCACCCACCCACCCACCCACCCACCCACCCACCCACCCACCCACCCACCCACCCACCCACCCACCCACCCACCCACCCACCCACCCACCCACCCACCCACCCACCCACCCACCCACCCACCCACCCACCCACCCACCCACACACACACACACACACACACACACACACACACACACACACACACACACACACACACACACACACACACACACACACACACACACACACACACACACACACACACACACACACACACACACACACACACACACACACACACACACACACACACACACACACACACACACACACACACACACACACACACACACACACACACACACACACACACACACACACACACACACACACACACACACACACACACACACACACACACACACACACACACACACACACACACACACACACACACACACACACACACACACACACACACACACACACACACACACACACACACACACACACACACACACACACACACACACACACACACACACACACACACACACCACACACACCCACACACACACACACCCACACACCCACACACCCACACACCCACACACCCACACACCCACACACCCACACACCCACACACCCACACCCACCCACCCACACACCCACCCACACACCCACCCACACACCCACCCACACACCCACACACCCACCCACCCACACACCCACCCACACACCCACCCACACACCCACCACACACCCACCCACACACCCCACCCACACCCACCCCACACCCCACCACACCCACACCCACACCCACACCCACACCCACACCCACACCCACACCCACACCCACACCCACACCCACACCCACACCCACACCCACACCCACACCCACACCCACACCCACACCCACACCCACACCCACACCCACACCCACACCCACACCCCACACCCACACCCACACCCACACCCACACCCACACCCACACCCACACCACACCCACACCACACCCACACCCACAACCCACACCCACACCCACACCCACACCCACACCACCCACACCCACACCCACACCCACACCCACACCCACACCCACACCCACACCCACACCACACCCACACCCACACACCCACCCACACACACACCCACACACCCACCCACACACACACACACACAAAACGGGGCATCCGCCGGAGGCAACGGGCATCGGCACCCTTGAATCCATGAGGAGGGGGGAGGTGGGCACCAATCCCCTGGTGCCCCAATCAAATTACTGAAAAGCCACCTATTTTATGCGAAATGGTGTAAATTTTTTAGACAAAAAATGCGCCGCTTCGCGGCGCATATTACATACGTACATCTTGATAAATCCTCGATGTCAGGAAGTTTGTTGACTATCGTTTTTTGTCGCGAACGAAACCATAGTGCCCGTCGTTTTTTTAATAATGTGGTTCATGGTTGGAAATCCATGAAACGTATTTGAGACTGGTAAGCAACTGCACCCAAGCTGTTATAATTCTGAAAAAGTCGAATAATATCACATTTTTGTGTCACGGCGGGGAAATTCCTTCTATCTTTCCGTTAGAAGAATCTCATTGAGTGGCTGCATTGGTACCCTTGGGCTGAATTGAATTTTTGAATGAATGAAATGAAAATAAGAATTTGTTGAGGGCCTAGTTATCCAGACTAAAAAATAAAGCAAAAAAATCCGCGCCGCGTAGCGGAGCAAATCATTCAGCGATCTTTGCCAGTACAAAGGGGTCGAATATAGACTATACATGGCAGCCCCAGAGGGGGAGGGGCGTGGGGCCATAGCCCCACCTTTGGCCTTAAATGGGGGGCAACATGTCTTTTGACCCCACATTATGCTCCAGACATATTTCCTCGTTTTGACCCTGCATCCTGGTTCCAATAGCACAAATTAGTTCTCCGGTCCGCTAAAAACCTCAAATTTTGGCACCGCTTCGCGGCGCAATAATAGTTGTGTGGGTGTCCATTTTGCGTAAATACCATTGGTAATTAAGTAATTAAGTTTAAGGGCAGCTTTTGTGACAAATTTTCTTCAAGCCAACCCAAAATCCAGCTATCCTTTATCCACCTGTGAAATCCAGTTGTGTTTATTCAGTTGTGAAAAATCCAGTTAAAAACTTGAAAATTTCGCAAAATTCTGCCTATTTTTAGTTCAAGAACATTTTTGAAGTCCGCACGAGACACAAAGCGATATGATACATGCTGCTATCGCATGCATACAATTTACTGCTCATAAAAAACATAACCCCCCCCCCCCCCCACCCCTCCCTGCAATCACGAACATCGACTACCCTCTTGGTCAAGTTGCCCCACCAGTGGCGGCGGATAAGTGGGGCGGGGAAGCTGCCCCCACTCAAGAAGTTGGAGGGGGGGGGGACATATGATTCCCCCCTCCCTATAAATTTGTAAGAGGGGCCCTCCAAGAAGTTGGTTCGATTTTTGTTTCTTTTTGACCGAAACAATGACCCAGGGGCCCGATGTGCCCCCAGCCAGCCTGAGGGCCTGTGGGGCCTTCTAAGGCCGAGCCGACAGTCGGCCTGAGGGCCTGTGGGGCCTTCTAAGGCCGAGCCGACAGTCGGCCTGAGGGGTCGGCCTGAGGGGACCCTCGGTAGGCCTGAGGGGCCCTCAAAAGGCCTGATACTTCAACAGGGGCCTTTCCGACGTTTTTTTGCGACCATTTAGGAACCCTGCAAAATATAGTGGCCTAAATCTGAGGAGATACCATTTCGCGCCAAAAATGGGGGGGGGGGGGGGCTCTTTGACCGTGGGATTGGGCACTTTGGTCGAGGGGGCCCTCCTGGGTTTCTTTGTCCACCCCCCCCCCCCCTCCCCCCATCCGAAAATACGATCGGCCGCCACTGCTACTGCGTGGCGGTTAGGGCTGTCCTCGGGGCGTACACGTCGCTCTGGGCTGTCCTCGGGGCGTACACGTCGCTCTGGGCTGTCCTCGGGGCGTACACGTCGCTCTGTGCTGTCCTCGGGGCGTACACGTCGCTCTGTGGCTGGCGGTTAGGGCTGTCCTCGGGGCGTACACGTCGCTCTGGGCTGTCCTCGGGGCGTACACGTTGCTCTGGGCTGTCCTCGGGGCGTACACGTCGCTCTGTGGCCGGTTAGGGCTGTCCTCGGCGCGTACACGTCGCTCTGTGGCCGGTTAGAGCTGTCCTCGGGGCGTACACGTCGCTCTGTGGCCGGTTAGGGCTGTCCTCGGGGTGTACACGTCGCTCTGTGGCTGGCGGGGCTGCACTCAGCTGTGACACAGCAGCGCGAGGCGCAGGCCGGGAGCGACGGGTGCCGTACAGGGATGGCAGGGGTCAGTGCCAAGCCAAGGCCGGTTCAGGTCAGCCGGGTCACGCCGAGACAGTGGAGACGGCGGCCAATTGACCGCGGAGAGCAGCAGTGACTGTCAGACGCCCAAATGACTGGCTGGCGTGGCGCGTGTGGGGCAACAGGTCAGGGGTGCAAGTGGCGCGGCTGGCGGCGGCCTCGGCGGCAGCCACTACGCCACCGTCATCCACCGCGTGGTGTCCCCCCCCCCTCCTCAATCGCATCACCATTCCCGGCCCATTACAGGGTAATCAGTAGGGGCCGGGGCAGAGCCCCCGGCACCGCGGCCGGCACTGCCCCCGGCACTGCGACCGGCGCCGCCCCGCCCGACACAGTACCATGACGCTGCGGTCGCAGAGGAGTAATCGCAACTTGTTCATTCGTCACGTAAAATAAATAAATGAACTAGCATAATGTAATACGTGGTGTAAGTTTAGTTGAGTTTAGTATTCAACGCATGAGCGGCGCGTCACCTTTACAAGGTGTACTTAAATGTTCTATAGTATTTTGTGCGTGGCCTTAAATAAAAACTAACGAAGCAACTCGACATAACCATCTTATTTATATGCAAACTATTAAGAATCAACACGTTTCTATAATGCCGTAACGGAATAGAAACCCACATTCAGCAGGAAGTCACAGGAGTTCAAGTTTCCCACGCCAGGCAGAAGTTAAAGTTGTAATAAGCTATAGGGCTTATAAGCTAACAAGCTCCGAAGTAAATTGAGATCCTAAAATATTACTGGAAACGTAGATTACTGAAGCCGTACAAGATTACGACTTTAAATGAACCGGGGTATTCTATGACCAGGTAAAAGTCCCCCCTGACTCCTGAGTTCGAAAGGGAACTCAATATAAAATGCGAAATGGTAAACGGTTAAAGTTAAACAATACAATAACAGATGAGACATATGGAGACTGCATCGTGGTGTTAGACGCATTAAAACAACTGATAGACTGTGCCGCACGACACGACTGTTGCGGTACAGCCTACCTATTTTCTACGGTTGATTGATTGATTGATTGATTGATGTATTTCGCATCTCATCCACGATGGACATGGCTTTTAAAAGATGCACGTCATTTCTGTTAAAAAAAAACAAGGGCATAAATTCAGGTACACGTACAATACACATCACAGTTCAGTCGTTTGCACAGACATCATTTCGCCTCTATCCGTCCAATATCGTGCGCTTTAGTTTGGTCCGGAACGCCGCTGCGCTTGGGTCTATCCCTAGTTTGTTCAGTGTTCTCACTCCTCTGCTGCACAGTCGTCTTTTCCCCGTCTCTGTGCGCATTCGCGGCATTGTGAACCGGTCAGCTCGTCTGGTGGCATGCGTATGTTGCTCGTTTGCCCGCGGCCAAATGCTGTCGCTGATGCACTCTGGTTGTCCGGTTACAATGGCCATCTGCACAGAGCTCACAGTGTGGTAATCTACCAACTGTTTCGCAGTAAGCCAACCGAGTTTTGTCGGATGGCGTCTGTTATGTGATCGTACTTCCGTCGGCCGGTCACAGATACAGATACAGATACAGATACAGATATGTATTTCGGAACCTCCATAATATGGCTTTTGTGGAATCCACGTCATTACATTAATAATACACAATAGGATAAAAACAGTAAAACATACAGTGATGAAAAATACACACGGTAAAACAGAACACGCGGCAAAAAGAGTGGCAGGTGGCAACATAGGCCGCTCCCAGCCGCAGACACCGATCGCAATCTACGGTAAAATTCACGATTGACTATCGCCTAGCCTCCAGCGTAAGGTCGTTCCAGGCGCTCGTGGCTCGGTACACAAAGCTGCGCCGGGCGAATTCTGTCCGCACGCGGGGCAGCTCGAAGTGGCCGGCTTCAGTGCCGCGCGTGCGGCGAGCGGATACATCGGCGCGCCGCAACAATCGCTGTCGCAATAGTTCGGAGGCACTGGTGGATGTTGTGAGGTGGCGCATTGTGGCAATATCGCGTTCGGTGATCATTTCATCAACATTGGGCCACCCCAGTTCACGCAATGACGGACTGACATGGTCACACCTGCCAAGTCCGGTCACGATGCGGACACCGAAGTTGATTCCCTTTTGTACACGCAGCTTCTGTGCTGCGGAACAGTTTCCCCACACCGTTATACAATAACGTATGTGGGGGAAGACGAGTGCCTCTATCAACAGCTGTCTGATGCATTTTGGGAGCTTATGTCTGATTCGCGCCAGACCCACCAGTACACAGTAGCAGCGCTGCACAACAGACGTAATGTGACAGTTCCATGTCAGATGTGAGTCGATGACGACACCAAGCACCTTGACGCTTTGTGAGGGCAAAATTTCATCATTACCAAAATGAACAGAGAAGTCTGAGATGACTTTTTGACGGCGAGATCTCAGGAGGAGCATCTTTGTTTTTGCCGGATTAATTTTTAGACGGTTCTGTGTGAACCACTTCAAAGCTATGTCAAGACTCTAGCACAGAAGTTGATGATTTTCTGGACGCGGTGGAGCTGAACTGCGCCACACGAGCCGTACACAGCTATATGCAGTAACGCACTATTGACAATACCAGTGCCTGGACTATGTTTTTCAGAGACGAGTTCCGGATCACGTGTCGCGCGTGGCTCAAGGCGATGAGCATGCCCGTGCACTTGTTGGTCATGGTGTCTATATGGCTATGATAGTTGAGATGTCGGTCGATTGTGAGGCCTATATTTTTGACCTGTCTCGAGTCGGGAATCACAGTTCCGCAGAAACTCGGTGTCACCGGTGGTAAGTCTCTCAGCATGGCTGGTGTGCCTAGGACTAACATCTGGGTCTTCTCATTTTCTTCTCATTTTCTACGGGGCAGTAAATTTAAAAGATTGAAAGGAAACAAAACTTGCAGAGTTGGAAGCTGAGAAGATAATTATACTACGCTCTCCCAGGCCATTGCAAGGCCTGGGAGAATCATAGGCCGTTCTGATTGGGCCCTTGCCAGGCCTGAGAGGGCCTTCTGCCCGTAGGAGAGAGCCGTTGCCAGGACCGAGAGCCTTTGCCAAACATGAACAAGTCTTACGCTAGTCTGAGAGGGTGCCTCGGTCAGTCTGAGAGGGGTCTAGACCGGCCTGACCTTATGACGTGCTGAGGCTTGAAAGGGTCTTTATGAAGCCTGAGGGTCTTACGTCAGTCTGATAAGGCCCTCGGTCCGTGCAAAGGTGACCAATGCTGGTTTCAGAGGGTCCTTGGACTGTATAAGAGGGCTCGCTGTCGGCTTGAGGGAACCTACAGCCTGGCTTGAAACCGCCCAACTATGTTCCTGTCAAGTTGGAGTTGGATGTTTGTTGTTATAATCTATGTTTTCCGAGTTGATTACAGAAAGTTACACCACTCAGTAGAGAGCCTGAACATATCGAAGGGGGGGGGGGGGCTATATATAAACCGACGGAATGTCGCTTTTGGACTCCATATATGCTGCCGGTTATCGACCGATAGGGCCCTCCAAATTCCGACTGGAGATTATTTACAAAACAGCAGTGGCTCCTCCAACAGCCGACACAAAGTACTCTCATGACCGATTTTTGCGGAAATTTGATTTTTCGAAGGGCCCGAAGTCGAAGTTTCGGATAACTGATCGGTATCAAAGTCGGCAATTCGTCATTGAGCATGACAATGCGATAAACTTCACCACAGGCATGGGCGTCGAAGGCGGGGGGGGGGGGACGCGTCCCCCCAGGTAACAAATCAGAGGGGACGTTCCCCCCCAAGAAAGCAGACTTGCTTTATTCGTATTTTTGTATTCGTTCCTAAGAATATGAAACTTAATTTATTCTTAGCTCAAAATGACATGTCATTTTTAACCCTATATCGTTGAGTCGTTTCTTTGTACTTGAAGATGTAGGTACTTTATTGTATGTAGGGATGTATATAAATTCCAAAGGGATTAAGATTCATTCCGAAGGGATTTTGATTTCCCACCGTCGATGAAGTTTTTCTGACCGAGGTTTTTTGGTATCGGATTGCTTACATTATTTATGATATTTGGACTTTTGGACATATTTTGACTTTTGGACATATTTGGACTTCTTAGACATAAAGCATGATTTTGCTACATATTATCATGTACCTAATGTCGCAGGATGTGCAAACAGCCATGCTCAGGTGTCCAGCCAGAGCTCCAATTTAGAGTCCCCAGACAGCGTCAATTGGATTTCACTGCATCCTGGTACGGCGCCATTCCCTACTGAAGCGTTTTGAATAAGTGGTGGACATACGTCCTGAGATGTACTAATCTATTTGGAAAATATTAACTCATCAAACGGAATAAGAACGTCTCATTTCACAATAAAACGATTGAAACTGAAATTAGACAGATTATTCTTGTATTTTCATAAATGAGTGCGTATAGTTTTTGCCGAGTGCCGTGGTACTTAGCGGCGTGATAACGCTGATAAGTGGCGTGCCCATCTCTAATATAAACACACGATCGCAATTTGCAAAGTGATTGGCTTTCCTTCGCGAGTCGTGGTCGTTTTGAATTGGAAGAGGAAGACGGAGGAAGCAACTAAGGTGAGTTTTGTGTATAACGTCCGCTCAGCTTCAGTCATATTTACCCACTAAGTGACAAAGAAGTGACTACTGATTCGCACGGGCGGTCAGGCTAACACAGATTCAAAACTGTCGGGGGAGGGCTTATTCGCCCCCCCCCCCCTGGATCTCTGGAACCACTGGACCGATTCACTTCGGGAAAGCGGCATTCGATTCCTTGCAGCTTAAACTATATTTCTAATTTCACAAATACGAAAAGTTTTGCCATGGGCGGATACAGGTAGCAAAACATGGGAGAAAACATGCATTTTTAGATTCTTTGCCCTGGGATGTTGTTTGAACGCAATTGGTTTCATGTGGATGTATCTCACCATCTAATTATATGCTTTAACATGTAATATTTTCGTAAAGTTTGGGGAAATTCACCCAATGGCGTCCCCAGGCAATTCAAAAGGGAGGGGGGGGGGGGGGGGGTTATATAAAGATGGCACTATAATATTTTCTTTTGCAATTTGATTTCTGTTTTGGCTGCTTAAAATCCCATGTGTATGCATGACAAAATACATAATGGCAGTTTTATATTTGTGCAGTGGCGTGCCCAGGAGGGAGAGGGGAGGGGGGGGGGGGGGTGGAATTGGGCCTGGTCTTTACCAGTTGTTTACCAGTATATTATAAAAAGATCCACGTACCCATATAATCGTGGCTTTTCACCCTTTCACGTCATATTTCTAAAACAGTGGGGACAACACTAAGGTTGAGGAGCAAAACACTTAAACAGGCATACTAAAATACACTCAATTAAAAGCACACACACACGCACTATAAGACGAGATAGTCAGTGGCAGATCTGCACTCCCATCTAAATATCAGGTACCATCAGCTCTCATGGCAGCCTTTAAAGTGGTACGAAAGCTGGGGGCGGTAGGATCCAGACGTGTGTTCAGTAGAGAAACACCACGGTAGCATAGCCTTCGTTGGCCGGACTCGGTGCGTATGCGTGGCAACGTCCAGTTTCTAGCACGACGCGTGTCATGTTCATGGACATCAATGGCACGCGGACCGATTGTATGACTCAGACATGCAGGCTCCTGATTCAAGATAACACGCTCCACAGCACATATCGTGTGAAAATCTATGAGTTGATCTGCCGTAAGCCATCCTAACAGTCTAATCGCATCCGATACATGTTCATTGCGTCGCCTACCGGTTACTACTCGGGCACAAAAATTCACAATTTTCTGGATTCTTCGCACTTGGTTGGTTCCACACGATCCATAAACAGACAAACAGTATCCTATGACGGACAGTACAAGCGATTCTACTATGACCTTCAGTGCTTGGCCGGGTATAACATGACAAGCATGACTAAGCGTGATAAGTAAGCCTGTGCATTTTCTAGTAATGGTGTCGATGTGTGTTTGAAAATTTAGTGATCTGTCAATTACTAGCCCTAAGTTTTTTTTTACCGCGCGTGATTCAGTCACAGTGGTGCCGCTAAAATTTAGCGAAACTGAGGGAAGGTCACGGAGCATTGCCGGAGTGCCAAGGACAATCATCTGGGTTTTCTGGGTATTAACTTTCATGCCGTTGGAGCAAAACCAAAGGAACAAAGCCGCAAGTGCAGTTTCCATGCGCTCAATGAGGCTCGGCAAGTCCCGCTTCTTGCCGCTAACCAAGATCTGCGTATCGTCTGCATACTGAATTATGCTAACTCCCTCACCGACACACAGACTCAGGTCATTGGCGTACAGCAGGTAGAGGGTGCAGGATAGGCACCCCCTTGGAAAACCCCAATGGGAACGTTCCTGTTTTTTTATGGCTGGCTGGCTACAGCTGGTGCGCTTCCAGCTCGGCTGAAACCAGTGAACTGCCCCGCCGCCGGCAGCCGTACCTGCTGCGTGAGTCCTTCCAGGTAACTGCAGAACCATGCAGTGTCGATCCCATAAAGTGACAGCTTTTCAAGTAATTTGGAATGGGGTACTACGTCGAAGCATTTGGACAAATCTAGAAGAACAAGGATCGAAATTTTGCCTTAGTCCATGGCTTGCAGTGCCGAATCAGTCACGGCGTGCAAGGCCGTTTCGGTGGAATATCTTTTCCTATAACCATGCTGGGCATCGGCTATTAATTTGTGCTGATCAAGGTATTCAGTAAGTTGTTGTTGAACGATACATTCAATTAGTTTCGTAATAGCCGGTTGAATTGAGATTGGTCTGGTGTCCGCCGGACCTTTGGTTGCTTTGCGCTTGGGAATGGGTGTGACCATTGACCAATGCATGTTTCCACGAGGCAGGTACAAAGCCGGTGACGAGGCTGGAATTTGCTACATCAAGCAAAGGCAAGCCGATTCCAAAGAAGTATTTTTGTAAGTTCAATGCTAATACCGTCAACACCTAATGATTTCGAATTCCTCATGTTCGCCAAAGTGATGCAAAGGGTGTCAAAATCAATCGGTTTAACTTTAAAAGAACAAGTCATGACGCGGGGGAGCAGTGTAGGAACTGGAGCAGCAGGGGGTGGTACACTAGCGTCAGTCAGTTGTCCTATCGGCACATAATAGTCGTTTGATGTATCAGCTGTAACATTCGGAACAGTACACTGCTGCTGCTTGCGGCCTATCACCGGCTGTAGCGCACGCCACAGGCCGCCGCGCCCGCGCCGCTTGACCTCACCCGTGTATAGTGTGACACACAGTCACGGCGGATCGCGGCTCGGCAGAGACGGTTAACGCGTAAATGGCCGCAGCAGGCAGTGAACGAGCGGGGGCATGACTGCCAAGGTCACCGAGGTCACTTGAAGTTACGATCAATTTTTGTGCCATAGCTTCTGATAGAATTGGGAACAATACAATTGTCATATTTTATTTATTTATTAATTTATACGTGCCGACACATCCACTATTTCGTACATTGCATGATGTTATAAAACGATGTACTAGCGGCTATTCCGTGCCCGTCGAGATGTTATATGAGATGATCAGGTGATGTAGGAAAAGGATAGCGCAGTGCGGCGCGTCAGCCATTTAGGCGCCGGGCACAGCGAACTGCATTAGGGAGGGGAAAGGATATAAAGTTGCAGCAAAAAGTACTGTGCAACAATATAAGGTATATACGTAAAACAATACAAACTCGACGGAGATGCAAGTGGTATTTCGCTTCGTTCGTCGTGTATAGTGATTCAGCTGTATATTTTTGTATTGTGTACAGCCCTCCGTTATTGACGATATGGCGGTGTGATGAAATACATATTCTAAAATTGTTAATTTATATATTCCAGACGGATTTAAGCTATTCAATATTTAACAGGAAGCTTCGGTTTTCATGTACAATAAAGCCGGTACCTTCGTCTGCAAAATTACATTTGTTTTAGCTCTTCAAGTCTGATAGGTTCGGAGCACTAATTTTAATCGTGAAAGACGACATAAATGCGTGATTTAAGATGGTGAAGCCATTAACTTTGCACGCGCCACGCGCCGCTCGCCGAACCACATTGCATACGCTAGCCCGTTAATAGTTCTACGCGCCTGTGTTTGTTGCATGCCGATCGGACGCATAGTCTCTGAGATATTGACCTGGGATTGCATCATGTTTCGCGATGTTTTTCATTTTTCACACATTTCGCTCCAGTTTTTCCACGTGTTAACCAATGGAGAAATAACCGTTTTTGCAGCTCGTGCCACGCGCTCATTATGCACCCTATCGCCCCCGTTTCTTGACACAGCACGTCGTTTAATTGTCACTTGGATCGTGTGAAAATGTCATCCATCTGCTTGCAAAAGTTTAGGCTGCACAGCTGAGCAAAGAACAAAACTGCAAAATGGCCACATACACACGCACTTTACTCAAATAGTAATATACATAGATAGATAGATAGATAGATAGATAGATAGATAGATAGATAGATAGATAGATAGATAGATAGATAGATAGATAGATAGATAGATAGATAGATAGATAGATGATAGATAGATAGATAGATAGATAGATAGATAGATAGATAGATAGATAGATAGATAGATAGATAGATAGATAGATAGATAGATAGATAGATAGATAGATAGATAGATAGATAGATAGATAGATAGATAGATAGATAGATAGATAGATAGATAGATAGATAGATAGATAGATAGATAGATAGATAGATAGATAGATAGATAGATAGATAGATAGATAGATAGATAGATAGATAGATAGATAGATAGATAGATAGATAGATAGATAGATAGATAGATAGATAGATAGATAGATAGATAGATAGATAGATAGATAGATAGATAGATAGATAGATAGATAGATAGATAGATAGATAGATAGATAGATAGATAGATAGATAGATAGATAGATAGATAGATAGATAGATAGATAGATAGATAGATAGATAGATAGATAGATAGATAGATAGATAGATAGATAGATAGATAGATAGATAGATAGATAGATAGATAGATAGATAGATAGATAGATAGATAGATAGATAGATAGATAGATAGATAGATAGATAGATAGATAGATAGATAGATAGATAGATAGATAGATAGATAGATAGATAGATAGATAGATAGATAGATAGATAGATAGATAGATAGATAGATAGATAGATAGATAGATAGATAGATAGATAGATAGATAGATAGATAGATAGATAGATAGATAGATAGATAGATAGGTAGATAGATAGATAGATAGATAGATAGATAGATAGATAGATAGATAGATAGATAGATAGATAGATAGATAGATAGATAGATAGATAGATATATAGATAGATAGATAGTAGATAGATAGATAGATAGTAATAGATAGATATATAGATATATAGATAGATAGATAGATAGATAGATAGATAGATAGATAGATAGATAGATAGATAGATAGATAGATAGATAGATAGATAGATAGATAGATAGATAGATAGATAGATAGATAGATAGATAGATAGATAGATAGATAGATAGATAGATAGATAGATAGATAGATAGATAGATAGATAGATAGATAGATAGATAGATAGATAGATAGATAGATAGATAGATAGATAGATAGATAGATAGATAGATAGATAGATAGATAGATAGATAGATAGATAGATAGATAGATAGATAGATAGATAGATAGATAGATAGATAGATAGATAGATAGATAGATAGATAGATAGATAGATAGATAGATAGATAGATAGATAGATAGATAGATAGATAGATAGATAGATAGATAGATAGATAGATAGATAGATAGATAAGATAGATAGATAGATAGATAGATAGATAGATAATATAGATAGATAGATAGATAGATAGATAGATAGATAGATAGATACATGTACACGTATGCGTACGCATACGCATACGCATACGCATACGCATACGCACACGCACACGCACACGCACACGCACACGCACACGCACACGCACACGCACACGCACACGCACACACATATACATATACAATACATATACATATACATGTACATGTACATGTACATGTACATGTACATGTACATGTACATGTACATGTACATGTGCATGTACATGTACATGTACATGTACATGTACATGTACATGTACATGTACATGTACATGTATATATATATATATATATATATATATATATATATATATATATATATATATATATATATATATATATATATATTCATATAGATCCCACAAACATGTCTACCAACACAATTAAGCTCTTCAATCGCAACCACATGTCATCAGCTTATAAAGTAGATGAACGAGCCATTCGCGAAATCATCCAGGAGAACGTAACATGTACCAATGCTGCAGATAGGCTTCAACTTATCATCTATTACAAAAACAGCAAAACTAGCAACCTTTTGATACGCAACAACCTGAGCATTCGAAATGACAAACTTATGCGCACCAATGTAGTCTATCTATTTTCTTGCCCATACGAAGATTGCAGGCTTCGTGGGATAAACTACATCGGTGTTACTACTACATCGCTCTCAAGACGTCTCACAATGCACCTCCGTGAAGGCGCACCAAAAGAACACATGACACAGGCACATCAGACAGCACTCACACGCACACTACTGACTGCAAACACAACTATCATCAAAACACATCACAACAAAACACGACTCTGGATTTTGGAGCACTACTCATCCGGCAACATTTTGGAGGCACTACTCATCCGGCAACATGCACCACAGCTCAACAAACAGCAAAAAATCGTGCATCACGCTCGGACTGTGGTGTTGATAGGCGTTGGCGATCGTCGCTGACGTTGATCTGACTGTATATGCGATGTAATATGTTTGTTATGAAGTGTGTGATGTATAGTATGGTATAGTGAGATAGGTATACGTATGTCGTATAGTGTGATAGCAATGTACGCATAGTGGTAATGTATTGTATTATGTGAACCCCACCGATGTAAGACCCTGCCCGAATTTCACGAGACAATTTGTGTTCAATGTCATTTTTCAAATGATGCCCTCTTAAATAATGCGATAATTTCTTTCGTGAGCGACAATAATGGTGTTTACATAGCAATTAAGTACTAGTGGAGGTACGGCTACTAATAAAGGGAAGTTTAAAGTTTCCCTTCGCCTCATTTGATCACAACTATGGCGCAGGTGCGTCAATTGATTGAATCGTGCGAGTTTCTTTCCTTCCTTAACTTTCAAACTTTCCTTAACAAAAATTGCTTAGTTTTCCTTCTACATCGGGAAATGTGAAAATTTGTGCCGATTTCAGGCGGTTTGGGAGGCCATTTGCCCCTAATGCTCCCCCCCTGGATCTGCCATTCACAGTGCTCTAATGTCAGACTTGTCATGCTATCAATTGTACTTGGCACTCCATTGTTGTAAACACTGTGCAAAACATGTTATTTTCGACATGAGAACAACTCTTTTAAGTTAAAAATCATACCTACTGCGAATTTGTCTCGCTCTACCTCCATAACTATTGTTTGAACTAAACTTCGACGTATGCGCCATTTTTTTGGAAGGCTGGACGACTCCAAATCCCAGTTTTAACTGAAGTTAGCTGCAGTAGGTTAATGTATGAAATGCACATAAAAGATATACCAAAATAACAGCAACTCTGTATATACTCATATACTGATATACAACATTCAAAACACTTACGGGAAACCTAGGCGCCGAGCACGGGTCACAAGTGCTGTTCACAACGTGCTAACGCCTAGCTCTCTAGATAGCTTATGCTAAGGCGATCCCAGCACCCCCAAATGGGGGTGCTATGGTCATGCAGTAATGCTACAAAACGGATTTTTTTTGGTGTTGTCAAATACAGTTTTCAATGTCATATGTAATTTAAACACTATAGCTGAACTCGCTGCGCAAACTACCCATACATCTGCTCTTCGTCAAAGTTGCCCCTGATTGCTCCTGGCTATGTACTTCGTGCGCCCCTGCAACGCCAATCTGGCCACCTGTAAGCCACGTCTGGCAAAGGGCGCTTAAGGAATCTGATGGAATTGGCTGTCCAGAGAGCTTACACCCCGGTACTTTTTTTTATTCAGCTATGATTTAAAAAAGGCACACTTCGCTCACTTAGCACCTTTTGTGCGTCTTGCGACTTTTCCGACCAATCAGCAGCTTCCGACTAACAGCTGGCCCATAATCCCCGACAGTTATTGCGCAGAATATTGTGCGTCTCCGGTTGATAGCCAGCGGTTGCAGCGGTGGGAATCTGTCGGTAAATATGTACATTATTTTACATAATAGTTCGTTTGTGCCATCAATTATTGTAATCACATATGCTAATTTAGTGACTATAATATAGTAGCGGGGGCAGACCTGTGCCCTTAGTTCCTGTCTGTAAGATCTTATCAAGATCCAACTCGCCACGCATTCCAATTCTGCGATTTGTAAATTAATTGTCAATTGTCCATGTACTGTGTCCAAACAGGATTTAATTTGCACTTTGGGGCTCTATCATACTGATATCCTGTAGTATTCTCATTTATACAGTGTGTTGGTAGTAGTGTCAGGTCTTGTAATCTATATCTTACATTCTATCTAATTTAATTTAATCTAATTATTATTGAATAGTGCACATTTAGGGTACCTAGCAGATTTGTGTTTTTGCCATTTATCCCCAACTTTACATTATAATTTTCCTAGACAAATTTGGATCTTGGACAAATTTGGGATGCCTGGATGATGTCAACCTTGGCACTTGGTTGGAAAGTGGTTTTAATTTTGCTGAAAGCGTCTAATTACCAGTGTGCATTGTGGAAGGAGGTCTGTTTCCAGCCTTTACTTATATTTAGCTGTTTTGCCATTTAAAATCCAGTTGCACAATGTCAATGATATGCAAGCCAGTTTTTAATTCCATGTTATACTTGCTGGGCTAATAGCATGGGCCAGTATGACAAATGTGGCAAGTTTTGAATAGATCTCGTCGGGGCAGGGTTGGCACCAACACATCAAAATTGGGGCAGCTTTTGAATTTTTTTGGGCAGCTTTGAAATTTTTGGGCAGAGCTGTTGGGAGTTTTGGGGCAGCAGTAACAATTTACCGATTCACACTAGATAAAATGTGATTGTGAAGACGCCTGACACCCCCTCCCCCGGTCAACAGCATTTGGCTAGAAAAGTGAATTTACACTAGATAAAATGTGATTGTGAAGACGACCCCTCCCCCGGTCAACAGTATTTCCCTGACTGAGGAGCAAAATTTGATCCGGAAAATCCTGCCCCAAATGGGTAGCTTGCTGTCCCATTTGGGTCAGGATTTGGGCTGCCCCAAACATCTGTCAATGTTCCTGCCAGTTTTGAATACTGGGT
>JAXIVJ010009557.1:0-50548 GCA_036785665.1 Chirona hameri | reverse complement strand
ATATATATATATATATATATATATATATATATATATATATATATATATATATATATATATATATATATATATATATATATATATATATATATATATATATATATATATATATATATATATATATATATATATATATATATATATATATATATATATATATATATATATATATATATATATATATATATATATATATATATATATATATATATATATATATATATATATATATATATATATATATATATATATATATATATATATATATATATATATATATATATATATATATATATATATCGCTCTCGCTCTCGCTCTCGCTCTCGCTCTCGCTCTCGCTCTCGCTCTCGCTCTCGCTCTCGCTCTCGCTCTCGCTCTCGCTCTCGCTCTCGCTCTCGCTCTCGCTCTCGCTCTCGCTCTCGCTCTCGCTCTCGCTCTCGCTCTCGCTCTCGCTCTCGCTCTCGCTCTCGCTCTCGCTCTCGCTCTCGCTCTCGCTCTCGCTCTCGCTCTCGCTCTCGCTCTCGCTCTCGCTCTCGCTCTCGCTCTCGCTCTCGCTCTCGCTCTCGCTCTCGCTCTCGCTCTCGCTCTCGCTCTCGCTCTCGCTCTCGCTCTCGCTCTCGCTCTCGCTCTCGCTCTCGCTCTCGCTCTCGCTCTCGCTCTCGCTCTCGCTCTCGCTCTCGCTCTCGCTCTCGCTCTCGCTCTCGCTCTCGCTCTCGCTCTCGCTCTCGCTCTCGCTCTCGCTCTCGCTCTCGCTCTCGCTCTCGCTCTCGCTCTCGCTCTCGCTCTCGCTCTCGCTCTCGCTCTCGCTCTCGCTCTCGCTCTCGCTCTCGCTCTCGCTCTCGCTCTCGCTCTCGCTCTCGCTCTCGCTCTCGCTCTCGCTCTCGCTCTCGCTCTCGCTCGCTCTCGCTCTCGCTCTCGCTCTCGCTCTCGCTCTCGCTCTCGCTCTCGCTCTCGCTCTCGCTCTCGCTCTCGCTCTCGCTCTCGCTCTCGCTCTCGCTCTCGCTCTCGCTCTCGCTCTCGCTCTCGCTCTCGCTCTCGCTCTCGCTCTCGCTCTCGCTCTCGCTCTCGCTCTCGCTCTCGCTCTCGCTCTCGCTCTCGCTCTCGCTCTCGCTCTCGCTCTCGCTCTCGCTCTCGCTCTCGCTCTCGCTCTCGCTCTCGCTCTCGCTCTCGCTCTCGCTCTCGCTCTCGCTCTCGCTCTCGCTCTCGCTCTCGCTCTCGCTCTCGCTCTCGCTCTCGCTCTCGCTCTCGCTCTCGCTCTCGCTCTCGCTCTCGCTCTCGCTCTCGCTCTCGCTCTCGCTCTCGCTCTCGCTCTCGCTCTCGCTCTCGCTCTCGCTCTCGCTCTCGCTCTCGCTCTCGCTCTCGCTCTCGCTCTCTCGCTCTCGCTCTCGCTCTCGCTCTCGCTCTCGCTCTCGCTCGCTCTCGCTCTCGCTCTCGCTCTCGCTCTCGCTCTCTCTCTCTCTCTCTCGCTCTCGCTCTCGCTCTCGCTCTCGCTCTCGCTCTCGCTCTCGCTCTCGCTCTCGCTCTCGCTCTCGCTCTCTCTCTCTCTCTCTCTCTCTCTCTCTCTCTCTCTCTCTCTCTCTCTCTCTCTCTCTCTCTCTCTCTCTCTCTCTCTCTCTCTCTATATATATATATATATATGCCACCTTTGATACAGGCCATTAGGTGTGCATCGTTCATTAAAAAAGATAACTGTGCGTTAATTGTCTTGCGAGATATGTTTTCGATGTTTCTAAAAGGTTTTTCCTTAACTTGTAGAGGTAGGGAGATTGTTGCCTAGATTCGTTAGAGAGCACTATTTTATTTATTATTATCGCTTGAATAACGAACATTATCACATACATTCTACCAACGTTTCGTCGAAGTACTCACATCTTCAGTAAATACTTACGTTGAAGTTTACCTTGGGGAATGTTCTGTTTAAAATAACATAACGAGCAAAACGCATTTAAACCAAATGATAGGTGAAATGGAGCTGCACTAAATAGGTATTGTTATGACCCAGATGTACCAAACATTATCACATCACAACATTGTCTGAAGTTCAGTCAATAGTGTGATGTAATTATTTATTATTTCGGACTCTGAAGCATATAACACTGTTACCTTCTAAGTTCTATGACACAACAATGTGCTGCAGGAACAAAGCTGGGAAATTTCCATGTTATGCTGCCATTTACGTCTTGCGATGAAGACAACCTGTATTTCAAGAAGTTTGTGGTAAATTACAGCACTGTGTGTTATGTTAAGTTGCACCATTGTGCAGTCTTTCAAGGTGCGGCAGTGACGGGAATCGCCGAGACTGAGTAACGGTGGCAGCCATTCAAAGAAGAAGCAACGACCGGTTACCGTGGACTTGTCGCCACAATCTCTAATGACTGAACAGGGTTGAATTCAATAGTCGGGGCATTCCACGACAGATTAAAACAAATACAAAAATTATCACCCAACCCCTTAGATTTTGGTCCAAATTTGCTCATGCGGGTGTGTGGTCTGGATTCGCCTGTTCTGGTCTCAGCTCGCTCAGAGCAATGGTGATCCAGTCATAGCCTGCGGCGATTTCACCAGGTCACGCTGCATGGGTATGTTTGGCGGCCTATATCTCATAGTTATATGGTATACAATGTACAAAACCGTATATTGCTGAACTGGCAATGATCTGAAGAATGCTTTGGTCCAATCATATTTTAAATATTTTGACCTTTGTCCCGATGACCTCGTGACCTTAGGTCATGTCATAAAAGGGCAATATGTCAGTGAAAATGTTGATTTTTTGTTTGTTTGTTTGGGGGGGAGGGGCTACACATTACCTTTGGGTAATTGCGTTTGTGATACAAATGTGGAGAGTGAACTTTTCTATATTTTTTGTTTAGGCTTAAAGGGAATAGTTCACCTTTAACATGGGGTTTTTAACTGAGATAGCAGATTTGTAGAGCAGATCGAAAAACGGGTTGTGGTGAAAAAAATACCTCGCTACGTTAAGCAATTTCGATACAGGACTAGTGTTGTGGTAGTAGATCGGGGCACGAAACAGCTTCTTATAAAGGGGCCCGTGTAGAAGACGCTGTTCGGCTTTTTCATGCCCCGATCGGGGCACGAAACTTGACACTCTTCGACGGATATCCATCTATCGTCCAAACAAATGCCATATTCGTTTTTTTCAACTCGAAATATCCCGTATAGCCAAATTTCAAGACAGCTTCAAGGTGACCTATTCCCTTTAACCCTTGCCAGTGCAGGGAGTGGATGCCACCCCTCGGTAATTCGGGAATAACTCGCCTAGTTATCTACCGATTGCGATGAAACTTCCAGTACCCTACTTTTGAACAGTTTGACACATACTCTGAAATTGTAAACTTCTACCCCCATACTCCGTGCCTATGACCTGTTTTTCAAGGTCATGTCAGGTGCAACTGGCGTCCCGTAATATCGATGCTTGTAACTTGTGCAGTTTCCGAGTGTTTGTTGTTCAGGAGCATATGCACAGGTGTCGGTTACCAGGTGACATTTATGGTTTCCACTAAGATCGTGACCTCCGATGACCTGAGATGACTTTTTGGCCTCTTGCAGTTTCTAGGACATTTTGTGACGCTGATTTCAAATTTGGCATCCATTTTACATAATTATATTATATGTTCCCCTGGGATCATGCTGAGGTCTTGCTCATGCTCAGGTCAACCGAGGTCACTGACCTCCGATGACCTGAGATGGATTCGGGTAGTTTCTAGGGCATTTTGTGTCGCTGATTTCAAATTTGGCACCCATTTTGCATAAATATATGTTCATACACGAGTTTAGCTCGATTATTATTCAATTTCTACACATGCACGATTTGGATGACATCCGACCTCAGTGGTCACTTTATGACTTAGGACTTAAAATCGGAGATCAACGGCTTCCTCTCATCACAAGCAACACGCTCGTTTTTAATCGAAGCTCTAGCTCAATAAGGGGCGAAACGCCAGGGAGTCGTACCCCCCCCCCCCCCCTGCACGGTCACGTAGGCATCGGACGCTGCACGGGCGAGGGTTAAAATGACTAGCTTTCATCCTTTTGCACCAAATCGCGTTGATCACTCCAACGTCACAAACGTTACTTGTTCAAGGGTGGCTTCGATTATAAAACGAGCTTGTTGCTTGTGATGAGAGGAAGCCGTTGCTACCCGATTTTAAGGTCATGGGTCATTAGGTGACCTCTGAGGTCATGTAAATGACCCGGATGTCATCCAAATCGTGCATGTATGGAAATTGAATTATAATCGAGCTAAAATCGTGCATGAACATATATTTATGCAAAATGGGTGCCAAATTTGACATCAGCGGCATAAAATGTCCTAGAAACTACCAGAATCCAAAAAGGTTATCTCAGATAATCGAAGGTCAGTGACCTCGGTTGACCCGTGAAAGAGCATGACCCCAGGAAACATATAATTATGTAAAATGGATGCCAAATTTGAAATCAGAGTCACAAAATGTTCTAGAAACTGCCAGAGGCCAAAAAAGTAATCTCAGGTCATTGGAGGTCATGATCTCAGTGGAAACCATAAATGTCACCTGGCAACACCTGACAGCTGTGCATATGCTCCTGCACAGCAAACACTCGGCAACTGCACAAGTTACAAACATCGATACTACGGGACGCCAGTTGCGTCTGACATGACCTTGAGAAACAGGTGATAGGTCACGGTTCATGGGGGGGGGGGGGTAGAAGTTGACAATTTCAGGGTATGTGGCAAATTGTTCAAAAGTAGGGTTCTTCGCAGTTTCATCGCAGTCGGTTGATAACTACGCGAGTTATTCCCGAAAAACCGAGGGGGTGGCATCTGTTACGATCCGTTCGGTTCATTCGGTCCGCTCTGTCTCGCGTGACAAACGCCAGGTCTCGCGTTGGGCAGCTGTATTCCTTACGCACGGACGGGCGGTCAGCTAGCCCGCGCGGCGCTGGGGGTAAATTTTACCCCCCCTCCCGGATATTCTCCATAACTTGAAAACTATGACAGATATCAAAGTTAAACTTACAGTACCTTATGGTGCATCAATTCTACATCTTGTGTTACAATTTTGTTGAAATTCGTGAGAATTTTGAGGAGATAATGACGTTTTAGTGACGTCATGTCATGTCATTTTTGGTGAAAAAAAACGTTAAATGTTTGAAAAATCATAGAAAATAGCGTGTTGATGCAAATTGCAAATAAAAGGCGGGAAAAGAAAGGAAATAACATTGTCTTTAACATGGCTATCTCAGATGTTGAAAATTTTGGGTTTTTAACCCCCACAAATGCAAAAAACTGATTTTGGGGGGGAAATTTCCACAAAAGTTTTTTGTTTGAAGATTTTCAAAAAACCGGAAGATATATTAGAGAACCGAGTATGAACGATGTTCAAACCAAATTTCAAAGCAAATACTGTATTTGTGACGGACTTATGCGCGCTCTAAGAATAAGTATCTCATGACGTCATTTGTTTAAATTGCGTTTTTGGCTTTTACTGACCAGATACAGACAAATAAATGCCACCACTGTATTTCGAAGACAAAACTAGTCTAGAAACATGCCATTTGTATTTAGATTAATCAATTTCAAAGTTTGACCTTATTGTGACCTGACCTTGACCTGAGGGCGATTATATGGTGTCAGGCTGTGAAAATGGCTGCTTCTATCGAATTATACGTGTAAAATAACCCATACAACATGTGTCGCATGGCTTCCATAGACCTGTGACCTTTTGTGACCTGACCTTGACCTTGACCTTTGCTTAAAATTTCACTTTTACTTATGCGGGAGATGCATTATACATTTGGGAGCACTTTGTGAGATAATAGTTGCACTACAAGGCTTTGGATGGAAAGTATAGCCCAAAAACCCAAATACTTAAATTTTGACACTTGACCTGACTGTGACCTGACATGTGACCTTATGTTAATAATTTCGGGCATGTGTTAGATTCTTCTCACTGAGAGCTTTCGATCGCCGCCTTGCGCGTCTCGCTGCGGTTATTGGTTCGGAAGATACGAGGGGGGGGGGTAAAATTTACCCCCCAGCACCGCACGTTCGGATGGAGACCCCAGCGCCGCGCGGGCTAGGTCAGTGAGCGGCCTCAGCCGCGGACCATTAGTGATGTCAATATATAGCTTATGACATTGGAGATGCAAGTTTGCATACAGAACACCTCCCCCCAAGATATTCTTACACCTCCCCCGAAGACGCACGAACTATTTAATTTGAGATGAAAAATTGAGGCGTCTAACGTACACATTACATTTCACTAAACAAATTACACTTCGCAAAATATGTTGGTGAGACCAGTGTAACGACTCACGGAACGAAAGCAAACGAAATACACACGGTTTCTTTCAGCATGCAGTGCGAACACATAATACACAAATTTGAAACGCATAACTGTTCCAGAGCCTATGGGACCATATGGTAGGTTTTTGTTCCCAGCTTTGACCGCTGCCGCTGGCTGGTGCCGCGTCGCGGTGCCGGTGCCTGGGTCGGTGCCGTGGACGCGCCGGCGGCGGTTGGCGATGCTGTGGGTGGCGTCGGCGGTGCCCTGTGCCGGAGTATAGATGGTGGCGGCGTTACTGTGCGGGTTCCTCCTCCGGCGATTGCTCTCGTCGGCTGCGGAGTTGCGGGTGCTGGGGGAGACGAGGTCTCGGAGATGAAGGCGCGCTGGGGTCGTAAGAAGCGCCGGTTTCTCCAGAGAATACGCCCGCTCGGCAGTTTGACCGTGTAGTCGCATCTGGCTCCCACGCCGGTGATAGTGCCGGTGCGATCCCACACCCTGGTGTCAGGATCCTGAAGCAGGACTCGCTGGCCGATGCGCAGCGCCTGATGGGAACGTGCTGTTGCGTTGTAGCGCTCTTCAGTTTGACGCCTCTGCTCCACGGCTTTGGCGTCACAGGAGTCCGCTGCTGTTTGCCACTGCCCGGCCAATGTACGGTGGTGTGCCGGTACTGCAAATCGAGGAGGGTGGCTGTACAGGATTTGCGCCGGTGAACGCCCGTCAACGAGCGGGGTGTTACGTAGCTCCAGCAGGGCGTGCGCCAACTCATCTGTGTCGAGATCACCGTCAACTCGCGGGGTGTTACGTAGCTCCAGCAGGGCGCGCGCCAACTCATCTGTGTCGAGATCACCGTCAACTCGCAGGGTGTTACGTAGCTCCAGCAGGGCGCGCCAACTCATCTGTGTCGAGATCACCGTCAACTCGCAGGGTGTTACGTAGCTCTAGCAGGGCGTGCGCGAACTCATCTGTGTCGAGATCACCGTCAACTCGCGGGGTGTTACGTAGCTCCAGCAGGGCGCGCCAACTCATCTGTGTCGAGATCACCGTCAACTCGCGGGGTGTTACGTAGCTTCAGCAGGGCGCGCGCCAACACATCTGTGTCGAGATCACCGTCAACTCGCGGGGTGTTACGCAGCTCCAGCAGGGCGTGCGCCAACTCATCTGTGTCGAGATCACCGTCAACTCGCGGGGTGTTACGTAGCTCCAGCAGGGCGTGCACAACTCATCTGTGTCGAGATCACCGTCAACTCGCGGGGTGTTACGTAGCTCCAGCAGGGCGCGCACAACTCATCTGTGTCGAGATCACCGTCAACTCGCGGGGTGTTACGTAGCTCCAGCAGGGCGTGCGCCAACTCATCTGTGTCGAGATCACCGTCAACTCGCGGGGTGTTACGTAGCTCCAGCAGGGCGTGCACAACTCATCTGTGTCGAGATCACCGTCAACTCGCGGGGTGTTACGTAGCTCCAGCAGGGCGCGCCAACTCATCTGTGTCGAGATCACCGTCAACTCGCGGGGTGTTACGTAGCTCCAGCAGGGCGTGCACAACTCATCTGTGTCGAGATCACCGTCAACTCGCGGGGTGTTACGTAGCTCCAGCAGGGCGCGCCAACTCATCTGTGTCAAGATCACCGTGATGAGTCGTTTTCCTGACCAGCCGTTTCACGTTGTTGACCGCTGCCTCCGCGTGTGCGTTGGATTGTGGGTAGTGGGGAGTGGAGATTTGATGTTCCACGCCCCATCTCTCCAGGAACCCGCGGGTATGTCGGGTCGTGAACTGACCTCCGCCGTCGGTCCGCAGTGTTTGAGGCACGCCAGTGGCCGCGAACATCTTGCGGACGCACCGTGTGAGGGCTCTGGCGGACACTTCTCCTCCGATGTGATAAGCGAATGGCCAGCCAGATATAGTCAGTCCACATAGACCAGGTAAGTACGTCCAGCCCATGGAAAATAATCAGCAGAGACCGCCTGGAAGACACGTAATGCCATCGGCCATCGCCATCGGCATCAGGGGCTCTTTCTGCAAACTTGGTAGGTGGCGCTGACATACCAGACACGCTCCGACGAGGCCCGCGATTTGTGTGTCGAGTTGCGGCCAGTACACCACCTGTCTGGCTCGCTGTTCGGTGCCGTGCATGATCGCGTTTTAGAGCGCAAGTATTTCTGGATCTCTGGTAGCGGCTGCTCTGACCTCACCCAAAGCAGCGTCTTTGAATGGGCTGGCACCATCTTCACTCACATCGGATGTCCAGCGGATAGCATACTCTGGATCCGAAGGCCGACGTCGCGTTCCGCCTCGTCGTCGTCTGCTGTCGGCTGCTCGGCAGGAGCGCAGGACAGAGCGTCTGGGATGGAGTGAAGTTTTCCCTGCCTCCAGCTGGTGACGAAGTTGTACGGCATGAGCTTCTCCCGCAGACGTTGCAGGCGCGGATTTTCGATGTCCGCCAGAGGTTTCTTGTTCAGTATTGGAATCATCGGGCAGTGATCCAGATCCACTTCAAACGTCTGTATGCCTTTGAGATAGACGTCAGCTTCTTTGCATGCCCACACCAGGGCCAGTAGTTCTGCAGTTCAATCACCACATAGCGAGTCTCGACATCAGTCAGGAAGCGGGACCCCCATTGTATGAGGCGCCATCTGCCGTGCTCATCCTCCTGTCTGAGACAGAACCCAGACCTCCGACACGCGACGCGTCTGTCTCCAGCATGGTCCGGCGCGTGAGATGGAGAAGTAGTCGAGGATGGCTGGCGATACTAACGCTTCTTTGACTTCTCGAACGCCGCTGATTATGGACCGGCGTCCACAGCCACGCGTTGCGGGGCTTCAGCAGCTGACACAGCGGTTCTGTAGCTGTCGCGATCTCGGCTGAGAAGGAGCCCAGTTGGTTCACCAGACCCAGGAATGCTCTCAGGTCCGTAATGTTGCTGGGCTGTGGAAAATCCTTCACTGCTCGAACCTTTTTGTAGTCCACGGTGTATCCGTCCGAGCTGACTGTGAAACCGCAGAAGTCCACCTTCTCTGCGGCGAACTGACATTTCGCCGGTTTCAGTGTGATGCTGTAATCATCGCACCTCTTCAGCAGTGTACAGACGTGCAACAGGTGTGTGGCGTAGTCGCCATCCCATGCCAGCATGTCATCCACCACTTTCACCGTGTCGGGGAAATCACCGAGCGCGCTGGCGCCGCGCCGGTCATATACATCGCCTGAGTGTGTGATACCCATCGGCACCCGCTTGTAGCGAAACCGTCACACGGCGTCAGGAAACAGGTGAGGTCACGGTCCTGCTCTCTCAAAGCCAGCTGATGGTAGCCAGCTTTGCAATCCATTTGCGTGAAGAACTTGGCGCCAGTGGTGATTGCTTACACAGCTTCCTGTGGCGTGCGCGCGGGGTGCACTGGCCGCTTCACGAAACGGTTCAGTTTGGTAAACTCCACTGTCATACGGCAGCCTGTAGATTTACCGTCCGAGTCCGTCTTGGACACTGGACACATAGGATGACACCACTCTGTTGGGTGTTCTACTGGCTCGATAGTATCGTGCTCCAGAAGTTCATCGAGCTGCCGGTGTACGTCGTCTCGCCAGTGGAGCGGGATGTTGCGCGCGCATGTCTGAGCGTATGGCTTTGCGTCCTCGGTGAGCTCAATTGTCATTGGCTCGCCCGCCATCTCTCGCAGTCTTGATTCGACATCCAACACTCGCGGGAACTCGGCTTTCAGAGCCGCGAAGTGTTCTTGACGCTGCTGAACAGATGGTGTGCCGCTGTTTTCCATCTTGACGTTCATGATCCAGTCAGGTGGACCGTTCCTGTTGACAGGGCTGGCTGAGCGGTGTCTGGCAGCGTGCTGGTAGTTGGACATCTTCCGAGTCTCCCCTGGCACGCTCCGGCTGCGCGCATCAGCTGATGGGATTTGCGCAGTTGTTTTCCGACGCTCTCGGAGTGCAGCTGTACTGTCTGCAGTGGCTGCGGGTGTTTTCAGTCGCGCTGGTGAGGACTGGTGACCTTCGACGCGCCGGAACTGTTGAGGGTAGTCAGATGGCAGGATTCCGAGCTTGACACAATCGTGCCATGACATAAGTGGTGTGTGGAGCGATTCCAGAACAGATATTTCCGCCGTGTGTGTGACGTCTCCCAGCTGGAGTGTCAGGTCTCACATTCCCATGCAGTGCATTTTTATTCCATCAGCTGCTCCACAGTGCTGCTCTGGACAGTCAGGTCCTCCAGCTTGACACTCATGCGTTCCGCATGATCACGGGAGATGGCAGAAACTTCCGCACCGGTGTCGGGAGTCCATGCACTGGTCACAGTGCAACCATCGCGGCGGCGAGTTTCCATGTCTATCTGCGAGGATCGCTTCACAGATACGCCCCGCAGACGCACGTCAGACACATTCACATTCATCAGCACTGTTGTGTCCGACTCTTCGGAACTGTCGTAGTCACCGTAGATGTCGCTGTCGGGCTCTATGCAGATGCCGTCCACCTGGCGGCCGTCTGAGCGTTCACGCTGGGGCCGGTGTGTATAGGTGGCGCTGTCCGCGTCGCCGGTTCCTTACCGGTGATCGCGGCCGCGGCTGGAGCCGCCGGCGCGCGGGAGGCTGTCTCCACCGCGCGCCCGTTCGCGGCCGCGGCTGGAGCCGCCGGCGCGCGGGAGGCTGTCTCCACCGCGCGCCCGTTCGCGGCCGCCGCTGGAGCCGCCGGCGCGCGGGAGGCTGTCTCCACCGCGCGCCCGTTCGCGGCCGCGGTTGGAGCTGCCGGCGCGCGGCAGACTGTCTCCGCCGCGCACCTGGTCACGGTAGACCGTGGCGAAATGGCCGCGCTCGTGACAGATGTTGCAGGTGCGGCTGAGAGCGGGACACTCCCGTGTGTCACGATGTTGCGTCGCACCGCACCGTCGGCACCACTCCGTGGGCACCGACTCAGCACTGACAAAGCGTCGTTGGCTACACTCACACCGGTACCGTGATACTTTCCCGACAGTTACAGAGTTATTGATCGCAGAACTGTTGTTTGCGGCACATTCCGAGGCGCGACACTCCGAGGTGTGACACTCCGAGGTGTGACAGATGTCCGGCGCCTTCTCAAACGTCAGGTCAGGTGTCTCAAGCATATGCCGACGTACGTCACGGTCATTCGTGCCCACCACCATGTGATCGCGAAACCGATCAGCGACACAGTGCTCGCAAAAATCACAGCACGCGGCGATCTCCTTCAAGGCGCACACGTACTCATCGATCGTCTCACCGGGCCGCTGCAGCCGGGGGGTGAAGTCCATGCGATCGATGATGATATTACGTTGTCGCCGTAGGTATGCGTGCACAGCACCGATGATTTGGTCCATACTGGCGTCCGCGGATAGCGGTAGTCCGAATTCAACGACGCGGTCCAGTCATAGTCCAGAACGGCGAGGAGTGCTGCCTTCTGCTCGGGTGGCGACAGCTCGCGGATCTGTGTGGCAGGCAGTATTCCTCGAACTTCCTCTTCCAGGACTCGAACTCCACGAGGGATACTGATGAGTGAAGTATCGGAACCGGCGTTCGGTTGCAGGCATGTTGATCCGAGGTCGGGCTCCCGCGAAGGCAGACGCAGTCGCGCCTCCGATGTGGTCGGATCGCCGCCATTCCCTGGGGGTACACGGGCGGAGATGCTGCAGTAGCGCCGTCATCTGCTCGTCACGGCGGGCTGCTAACTCCATTTGCTGTCCAAGTAAGCGGGTGAGAATCTCCGTCGACGTCTCTGAAGGTGCAGCCGCGGCAGGCTTGGTTCCGAGTAAGCGGGTGAGCATCTCCGTCGACGTCTCTGAAGGTGCAGCCGCGGCAGGCTTGGTTCCGAGTAAGCGGGTGAGCATCTCCGTCGACGTCTCTGAAGGTGCAGCCGCGGCAGGTTTGGTGTCCTTGTCCGTTTCCGACATCGCGACACTTTTGTTGATCACTAATCACGATCACACACGAGATCTGTGTCTCACAGGGGTCCTACCGACCGCGCCATGTTACGATCGGTTCGGTTCACTCGGTCCGCTCTGTATCGCGTGTCAAACTCTGTGGCGCGTGCGGCTCTGTGTCTGTGGCGCGTGTCGCGTGTCTCGCGTTGGGCAGCTGTATTCCTTACGCACGGACGGGCGGTCAGCTAGGTCAGTGAGCGGCCTCAGCCGCGGGCCATTAGTGATGGCAATATATGGCTTATGACATTGGAGATGCAAGTTTGCATACAGAACAGCATCCACCCCCTGCACTGGCGAGGGTTAAGCTTATACAAATAATTTGATAGAAAAGTTCCCTCTCCACATTTTTTTTGCACAAAGGCAACTACCCAAAGGTAATTTGTAGCCAAAAAGTAAACATTTTCACTGGAATCATATTGTCATTCTATGGCATGACCTAAAGTCACGAGGTCATCGGGCCAAAGGTCAAAATATTTAAAATATGATTGAACCAAATTACTCTCCAGATCATTGCCAGTTCAGCAATATGCGGTTTTGTACATTTTATATCATATAACTATGAGATATAGACCGCCAAACATACCCATGCAGCGTGACCTCGCGAAATTGCCGCAGGCTATAGCTCGGTCACCGTTGCTTTGAGCGAGCTGAGACCAGCACAGGTGAATCCAGAGCACATAACTACCGGATGGGCAAATTTGGAGCGAAATCTGAGGGGGTTGGAGGTTTCTGACAATCTGTCGTGGAATGCCCCAGTCCTTTTGTCCTGTATTATTGGTCTGCTGCCGGTGCCGGTGAGCAGCCTCAGCAGGACGCGCTGCATGCGAAGGGAAGTGGCGCCAGTCTGGAGTGGGCGGACGTGACCCAATCGACCGAATACCGTGCCGCCGGCCTGCACCGGATCCGGCACAGCAGCCTGCCAAGCCCGCATTATACCGCGCTGCCTCACAGCGAACGGGAATACGATGACGTCACAGTGTGTGTGTGACGTCATTACATCATCATCCGCAGACCCGAGTGACGGCCGTGAAGCATTCCTGGTGATCGGCGGTTTATAGGCATCCTTGAGACGAATCGAATGCTGGCCGGCGGAGATTCGGCTCGTTACGAGACCGCAAGTACGCTGGGATTGCGGTGCCGCCTCAGCGTTAGACAGAATCGATCTCGTTAGGGCGATATCGTGTGGGCAGCCGACACGGATGCCCCGAGGACAAGGTGTCCGGTGTCCCGTTCCCCTTCCTCTCCTGGCAGCAGTCAGCCTGCTTACAGTTGGTTCCTGGAGGGTCGTGGGCGAGGTCCGTGTTATCTGGGCTTTGTCGATTCGTGGTCTAGACTCTAGACACACCCTGGAACATATACAAAGTCCTTTTGAGCTGTCTGCTCGTACGAGACATATTTAAAGTATACATGTAAACACGTAGTAAAACACTCGTATTTTCAATAAAACGTGCCCAAGAGAATCAGTTAACAAACCAAAAATGATAAAAAAGTGAAATCGGGGACGATCGTGACAAAAATATTATATGAAGCGAAAAATGATAAGCACTCTAATCCCTGTCTTTCGATAACTTGTATTTATTATTTCTATCACTTCATTACTTGTTATTTCCTAGCTGATTCTCTTCAGCACGTTTCAATGCATATACGAGTGTTTTGTCATGAGGCATTCGCCCTCTGATTAGCTACCTTATTTAGGCCGGATATTAGCTCATAGTTGTATTATTGTTTTGACATTCAATTAACTATCGGCTGGGCACCGCTAAAAAATACTATTTTGTTGTGCCTGAGAGACACAAATATCTACTTTATAGTCATTCAAATTTAAAACCAGCGAAGTTGATATCAGGGTGACATCATTTCAAAAGCCGATTGCACTGGACCCACACTCTCTTTCATACGTGCGCCATGCTGACTGCTCGTTAATGACAACTGCACCGAGTCACTCAGATTTTCTACGGGCGCGGTATTAAATTCAGTAAAATAATACATAGGGGAGAGTGGGTGAACTGCACGCCCTGACTAATTGCGCCCACCACGATTTCCAGTAAAATATCGCATGTATAATAAAAGTAAAATATCGTAAAATATCGCAATATTAAATCAATTCTCTAAATCAACTAATAAAATAGCTTTTTGTGCTTCAGTTTCGGTAGTTTAGCCATGCTTTCGATGCTTCCCAGCTTTGTTTTTACCTTTGTATGCGTGTATTATCATAAACAGCCTGCATAGCGTGCGATAACTAAAGTTACACACACACAGCACATAGCAGGAGGGAGGATGTTTGTTTGGAAGAAGATAGCATTATCTGTCAATTTTAGGAATTCTTGTCCCATTATTTTGCCATCGCCCGAGTCTGTTGTTTGATTCGTTAAAATTGTCGTAAAGCTGAATGCACCCTGGGCAAGTGCGCCAATTCACTATTGTTTGCCGTATCAAATTTGGGAAATTTAAGCACTCTTTGCGCGTATAATAATCATATGGCGTTCCGGACACAGTCCATAGCCACGTTTACCTAGCATTAAAGTTAAGTATGTCGTAGACAGTTAAGCGGATTTCCAAATCACGATAGTATGTGTTCAGGGGGTGGCGCATTTGACTTTTAAATGCGCCACCCCCATGGCGCAATTAACAACGCATTACATCAATTGCGCCATTTGCAGTGCTTTCGAAAATCGGCTTTGAGAATTGGAGCAAAGTGATGTGATCAATTCTGAAAAGCTAAACTTGTCACAAAATGTCTGGTCTTTCCTCTGGTAATCAGATCGACTCAATCATCCCAAGGAAAAATGTATAGGCACGGAAAACGCTTGGGGGGGGCGCAATAAACCCACTCTCCCCTACAATTGTTTTGGAGTAACGATCATGTAACGATAGCTTTCAGTAATATTGCTGCATACCAAACTGCATTCCGTATGTCACACATTTATTGTGAACTATTAAACCCATTGTAAGTTCCCCTTGGGATACTCAAGACTATTCGCCTACTATCAATGTCCGCCGCATGTGTATTTTACAAAAAGAGCGCGCGTGCACCCATTGCACCCAACAAATTACGAGCCGCCCGTACAGCGTACATTTACCCGACGAGTTGTTTTTGTAAAGTGTGCTTCAGGCATTTCAGTTGAACGTCAACTGAAAAAAACATCGGAACTGTACCTAAGGCACAAATACAAATTCGGGCACTACTAGGTTAAAGGGAAATATTCACTTTTTGATCTACTTTTCTGCATTATCCTATGCATCGTGTATGGTATCAAATTGATTGAGTCTCAATACAAAAAAAAACGAAATCACAACTTTTTCTATTTCGAAGATTATTTTTGGGGAAATTTAACAAACAAGTACATATACTTCTTTCGGAGTTCATGATCGGTGTTTTCTCTTCACTATTTGGAAGCGTAACATATCTGGTGCTTTAATTTCTTTTCATAACGTCTCCGATTGGTCCCTGACACAAATCACCGACACTAAACAGGTCGCCGTTGCGTGCCCAAGTGAACTTCCGATTTCATTGCCAGATTTTCATTGTTTGTTGATTTTAAACAAAATTATATTTTTCATGATAAGCTAAAGCATAGTGTTGTATACAGTCAGAGACAAAACTATACAAAACGCCTAATGGTGAAAACAAATTAACCCATTTTCACAAATTGAGGGTCGCAGCCACTAACTAGGCCGTCGTAGCGTGCCCAAGTTAACTGTTAATTTGGTTACCTTATTATTCAATGTTTGTTGATTTTTAAGGATGTTAGGTCACATAATCACAAAAGACAGAGTGCAAGACATTTTTTTCATACAATGGGGTTAGGGACAATTTTGTAAGGTACCAATATTTTGGGTTCATAAAAACAAGAATACATTTTCATAATGTAAATTTAAACAGCAATTAATACAAATTCGAAACAAACTCAGGAATTATTAAAAACTAAAATAATTAAGCTCATGATCCTTCCAGTTGTGACGTCACGGCCCTAGTGAAAGTCATGATCGAAAATGTCGCTGACGCGACATCTTCTGTGCGGAGATAAACACTTTCTTTTTCTTCGATGGTAAATGCATTCGAAAGTGCGCGACATGCGCGAACCTGAATCGGAGCGTCTCAGTAGTGATTCGTTTTGAAAAGTCTATGTCTTCCGCAGTCAATTTTTTTTTTAGAGTTGTAGCTTATCGTACCTTTAGGGTCTAAAATGGCAACAGTCATAAGCGTAATAGTTCAGAGCCTAATTGCACGAGCGTGCAGAGTGAGTTGCAGAAATTTCCTGGAACGACGGAACCAAAGATATTCATTTCTTGTATTTGTTTTAGCACTGTTTTGAGAACAATTGAAGACATTGCAATAACAATAATAAATAGCCTTATTCTCATAATGCCGAAAATATTTTTAAAAGACAAAGTAAAATTAGGGAGCTTTCGGCTTGCGCCTTCATCAGCCATACATGATTTCATTTCTGTTGATTTCCAGCGAGATCTATATTGTAACTTAGCAACATAGGTATGTCGAATTTGGATTAACATGGAAGGCCAATGATTGCTGCTAAAGTAGATATTGAAAACGGCGACTATTTGGTAAATAATACGGATATATAAGATCGAATTAGAAATTAGATACTCATCAAGACCCTCAACACGAAAGACAGATGGATTTTTGGCTTGCCCGACTAAAGCAACATCGTGAGAAAATTGGAAAGGAAACACTTGTGAGGCAAGATTGAAGAAACTCTTCCAAGAAATGAGGAAGTCAAAACTCAACGAAGCGATATATTTTGTTCTGCATGGAAGCAATAAACAGGAACCGTCATGGCACACCCCGCTGCTGAGACGTGCCTACCTAACTCTTCTATCCGCTAAACATCGGCGAATGTAAGTGCTTTATTACACTCTGTTATTGCGCTCTGTTATTGTTATCAAGAAGTGTTAAAGGAAATAGTTCATCTTGGAACATTTATACGAAAAATAACACGATTTGATTGCATTTTGAAATACAAATTATTTTTAATATTGTCGAAAATGGCCATACATCGCGCCGATTCAGGACAGAAGGTCGTAAATTATTAATGTTATCAAAACTATATGCATACTCTCTGAGTCAGAGTTCTGACATCACGCGCAATGAAATAAATGGCTCAGCCAATCAGATTCGAAACTAGTCGCGTAAGGATAGACTCGCATTAGAGAAGTGCCAACCGGCGGCCGGCGGTTCGCTTGCTAGCACCAGCTGCAAGCTGATTGGCTGATTGTATAGCCTATGCCCAGGCCTCGTCAGCACCGCATTCCTTCGTCAGCACCGCATTCCTTCGCCAAAAAAAATCAAATATATTCGACTGGGGAGTCTTTTCAGTCCAGAAAACTTGCAGATAGGGGTTTCCCAACACGGGCTACAAAACTGCTATCTCAGTTCAAAACCCATGTAGAAGGTGAACTATTTCCTTTAACCCTCGCCCTAATGGGGGGGGGGGGGCTGACAGGCCCTCCTGAGGTTTTTCTTGAATAACTTTTTACACATGCCGCACATCTGACTAAAATTTTAAGTAGCTGAGTTTACAACAATTATACGTATGCCATAAAACTTTAATGGAAATTGGTTGAGTACTTTGGGAGATATTTATATTTTGATGACGTCATGTTGGAAAAACGATAAATATTTGAAAAAATCGTAGAAAACAGAGTTTTGAAGCACATTGCAAACGCAATTTACCGAAGATATAAAATGACATTCTCTTTAAAATGGCAATCTCGGATTGCCAAAATTTTGGGTTTTTGGCTCCTAAAATGTAGACAAACTTTTGTTTTTAAATCACCACAAAATCAAAATTTTCAAAGATGTTAGACAAAACGGAATATATGTGAAAGAACTGAGTATGGACAATACCCAAACCAAATTTCAAAGCAATATCTCTATTTTTGACTGAGTGATGGCTCCCTAAGTGTAAGGAACTCATGACGTCATTTTTTAAAATAACTTTGGTGGATTTTTTTTTTGGACAAAATACGGACATATAATTACCTTCTCTGTATTTCTGAGACAACACTGGTCTAGGAACATGCCTTTTATTTACATTGATCCATTTCTAATTTTGAAGTTTCTGACAGAGCAAAATTGCTGTTCTGGACGTGGTCGATCTGAGGTCATTCACTTGACCAAGAAGATCACCAGTTGACCCGAAACCTAAAAACCGCATACTGTTAGATTAATCTTATGACAGGCAACATGCTGGTTCTTACCGCATTGCTCTAAGTTGCTTGGTGTGGAAGTTAACAGGGAGGGGCCTGTCAGGCCCCCTAAAGACCAGTACATTTGAAGCTCACAAACGTTTGGGTCATGCAAATCGGTCGAGCCACATGGCCGCAATGACCTTTCAAAAAACACCCAACATTTTCGTATTGTTTGCCCCTGGCCCCGATTTTTGAACAAAACAAAAAGTTCGGGGTCCCAAAAGAGAGATCTTGTCATGACGAATCGAATGGCTTTTACCCCATCGAAATCGACCGAGCGGTTCTGGAGATCTCTGGGGGGGGGGGGGGCATAATCTGCCCCCCACAGGTTAACGTAATTTTGGCCGCCCGCACGGAATAGGGTTAAAGGGATTATACGGATTTCTGTCCTGAAAGGAAATGCACTCTTTTGCACTTGTATGAGCTTTAAACACTTTTAAAACATATACCATGAACCTCAATGCTCATTTAGTCCATTATTTCAGCAATTATCAGCGTTAACCATCGCCAGTTCAAGGGGGGGGGGTTGATGCCACCCCTGGGTTTTGGGGTATAACTCGAGTAAATATCAACCGATTGCGATGAAACTTTCAGTACCTTACTTGTGAACAATTTTCCACATATTCTGAAGAAAAAAATTAAGTTGTAGGTCACATGACCCATGACCTTTGACATGTTTTTCAAGGTCATGTCAGGCGCAACTGGCGTCCCGTAGTATTTATTGATCCTTGTAACTTGTGCAGTTTCAGTGTTTTTTTTTATTCAGGAACATATGCACAGGTGTTTCCAGGTGACAGTTGTGGTTTCCATTGATATTGTGACCTCGATTGACCTTTTCAGAGGTCAACCGAGGTCACTGACCTCCGATCACCTCATATTACTTTTTTGCTTCTGGCAGTTTCGAGGAAATTTTGTGACACTGATTTCAAATATGGGATCCATTTTACATAATCATATGATCCACTGTGGTCATGCGCCCCAACAGGTCAACCGAGGCCACTGACCTCAAATGACCTGGCATGACCTGCCATGACCTTTTTAGAATTTGGCAGTTTCTAGGACATTTTGTTACGCTGATTTCAAATTTGACACCCATTTAGCATAATTATATGTTCATTCGCGATTCTAGCTCGATTAAATTAAATTTGTATGCATTTACAATTTGGTTGAATTTTGGGTCATTGACATGACCTCAGAGGTCACCTAATGACCTAGAACCTTAACATTGGGTATCAATGGCTTCCGGTCGTGGCAAGCAACACGCTCGTTTTTTAATCAAAGCTCGAGCCCAATGAGGAGCGTAACGCTAGGGGGAGGGGGGTTGTACCCCCCCCCCCTGCAAGGTCACGCACTGATTGGACGCTGCACGGATGAGGGTTAAGACTTTGGCGTTTTTCGAGACTTGTATCAGATAACGAGTAATTTATCAGCATTACTGTCCATCACTTTCTTATCTTAGAATCTGCATCAAATTCGATGGTGCAGTAATCTGCGCGGCTGAGACAAAATAGCGGTTCCGTACTCAGAAGCAAGCTGCTGCAAGAAGGTTTATTTACTGTTTACTATAGCACGTTCACCATAAAAAAGGTCACGTGACCTTAAAGAGAAAAATCGAAGATTGAGGCCAATTCCGCCCCAGGACACTTCTCCTGAGCGGCCACCTCCATATCAATATCAATTAATTGAATTAAGCTTACCTTTACATGAGGGTAAGCCTGGAATTGTGAAATTGTGTGAAATTGCTATGCAAACATATCGCCTTGATGTAAACCACCTTGGCATACGTGATAATTATTGCGCTCTTTGCCATCTGGATGACGATTGTAGGAGTTATTAAATTAAAAAAGATGCTCTAAGCCGGGCAAGTAATGCCATGCGTGTTTTCGTTTTTCATCAATTTTAGAGCTTTTAACCCTCGCCCGTGCAGCGTCTGATCAGTGCGTTTCGGCCCTAATTGGTATAGAGCTTCGATTAAAAAACGAGCGCGTTGCTTGTCATGAGAGGAAGCCATTGATACCCGATTTTAGGGTCCTAGATCATTAGGTGACCTCTGAGGTCATGTCAATGACCCAAAATTCAACCAAATTGTAAATGCGTATAAGTTTAATTTAATCGAGCTAGAATCGCGAATGAGCATATCATTATGCTAAATGGGTGCCAAATTTGAAATCAGCGTCATAAAAAGTCCTAGAAACTGCCAAATTCTAAAAAGGTCATGTCAGGTCATGTCAGGTCATTTGAGGTCAGTGATCTCGGTTAACCTGTGGGGGCGCATGACCCCAGTGGAACATATACTTATGTAAAATGGATCCCATATTTGAAATCAGTGTCACAAAATTCCCTAGAAACTGCCAGAAGCCAAAAAAGTAATATGAGGTCATCGGAGGTCAGAGACCTCGGTTGACCTCTGAAAAGGTCAATCGAGGTCACAATCTCAGTGGGAACCACAACTGTCACCTGTAAACACCTGTGCATATGCTCCTGAACAACAAACACTATGCAACTGCACAAGATACAAGGATCAATACTACGGGACGCCATTTCCGCCTGACATGACCTTGAAAAACAGGTTAAAGGTCACGGGTCATGTGACGTACAGATTACAAATTTCAAAATATGTGTCAAATTGTTCACAAGTACGGTACTGAAAGTTTAATCGCAATCGGTTGATATTTACGCGAGTTATTCCCGAAAAACCGAGGGGGGCGTTGGCATCCACCCGCCTGCTCTGGCGAGGGTTAATTATCTGCAAGTCCTACACTGGATCACAAAAAGATTATTCAATTCAATTCTTACGGGACTCTTTATTACTACATACTGTCCGTTCGGGTTTTGTGGTTTTTGTGTTTTTTTTCCTTGCGGCGTTTAGCGTTGAGAATTTGGTGGTGGCGTATTATTTTTTTTTGCCATGAAAATTCATGAAAAATATCGAACTTTATGGAAAAAAAACTAGGTAACTGCTGCTGTCGTTGGAAAGAACAAGTTTATTTTATCTTATGTTGCTTATTGTAACCGGAAATATGCCATAATTTAGGTGTTTTCATTAACACAAAAGAGATGACTGGCTTTGCCTCAGTCAGTACTGCAGAAAGTACGCGATGGCATCACCGCGCACTATGGAACGTCCTTACGTGCAGAAGAGGTAATTTCCATAAAAGTATGTCTACCGTGTGACTTCCACCACCTTTATAAGTAAGTATTACTATGTAACTCCATTATTCTGGAGAGAAAAAACGTATAAACCCTTTAAACGCACCAATTCCACTAATGACGCATGCGTCGCAAGCGCCGTCACAGATCACTAGGGTCGTGACGTCACAAACAAAATCAAGAATGTTTGTTAAGAAAATACGAGAAGTTCAGAGGTTAGGACGGAAGGCGGTCTAAGATGTGTGTGAGAAGTATATTGAAAAATCGAAAAAAATACGCTGCTTTTTTATGCGTAAAACCTACTACCTGTCCCCAACCCCATTGTGTACAAAAACAATACGAGACAAGCCCGGAATTCGAAATTCGTTACCAAGTACTTGCAAGTACTGGATGTTATAAGCGTGGAACGCTTATCAACATTAACTTGAACTATCTCTCGGTAGGAATTGTTATATGCAAAATGTGATAAATTTACAATATATTTTGGTCTCGTCTATCGATTGCAAGTAATAACTCCATTTTTGTGGAAAAGGGTGAATATTTCCCTTTAACCCTCGCCCGGGTAGGGCAAAATCACTACGTGTTCGGTGTTCGGTGTAGTTGGTACAACCCCCCCTTATCGTTTCACCCCTAATTGAGCTAGAGCTTCGCGGCAAAAACGAGCGTGTTGCTTGTGACAAGAATAAGCCGACAATACCCTATGTTAAGGTCTTAGGTCATTAGGTGGCCTCTGAGGTCATGTAAATGACCCACAAGTCATCAAAATTGTAAAGACGTATAAATTGAATTTTATCGAGCTAGAATCGTGAATGAGCATATCACAATGATTAATGGGTGCCAAATTCGTAATCAGCGTCACACAAATGTCCTAAAAACTTCCAAATTCCAAAAAGGTCATGTCAGGTCATCTGAGGTCAGTGACCTCGGTTGACCTGTGGAAGCGCATGACCCCAGTGGAACATATAATTATGTAAAACGGATCCCAAATTTGAAATCAGCGTCACACAATGTCCTAGAAACCGTCAGAAGCCCAAAAAGTCATCTGAGGTCATCGGAGGTCAATGACCTCAGTTGACCTCTGAAAAGGTCAATCGAGGTCACAATCTCAGTGGAAACCACAACTGTCACCTGGAAACACCTGTGCATATGCCCCTGAACAACAAACATTCGAAAACTGCACAAGTTACAAGTATCGATACTGCGGGACGCCAGTTGCGCCTGACATGACCTTGAGAAACAGGTCATAGGTCACGGGTCATGTGGGTTAGAAATTCACAATTTTCAGAGTATGTGGGATTTTTTCTTCTTCAAAAGTAGAGTACTGAAAGGTGCATTGAAATCGGTTGAAAACTTCGTGAGTTATTCCAGAAAAACCGAGGGGTGGCATCTACCCCCTACCCGGGCGAGGGTTGAGGAGCATTTACCGAATGATTCTGTCCGCTTTTAGACTACAAACTTATCGTCAGTGTCTTTTACTAAAATTCAACATGTCAAGCGATGCTTATGTAACGTAAATAGGAAATTCTCATACAGGCACGATGGTCCTGCTTTGAGGCCTCAAGGTTGTTGTTCAAAGTTGTGCTTTCTTTGCGCAGAAAATTTGTCTAAAATCGTCAGTTGAGACACAAATTTCACCGAGAGAGTAGAGAAACAGAGAAGGACAGAGTTATTTGTGATCATCAATATGTGTGATATCTGTCGACAGTAGCTGGGGAAACCACCAGCCAAATGTCACAGACTAAATAAGTGGAAACTTATCCCATATGTGTCGAACGGGCGAGTACTTTCACAGAGCCTCCCGCATCTGCACAACACCGGGAAACCCTGCACGCTAAGTATGTCCGGAACTATTAACGGACGTGGGTGTTCTCATAGGCAGACTTCCTGCTGCGGAATTTGCCGGCGCTATCTGGCGGCAGGCGCGGTATGCTGCTGAGATCCGTCTGCAGCATGCAGGCCGCGTGCCGAGGGCTTCCCGCGCGCCCCGCCACCTCGTCCCGGCACCGAGCCGGTCCGGCCGCCGACGACCGTTAGTCGGATCGGCTGGAAAGCCGCGCTTCGAACAGGTTTCCACGGATTACCGTCCGATTGTGGAACATGACCGACTGGACAGCGCCATGTGGGTTATCTGACCATCGTGAGACCAGCATAACATCGGGCATTCAATATAGCTATGACCAAATATAGTCATGCTCAGTACGAGAAACACAACACAGATGAGACGATGCGATACAAGCCTAATCCCTATATTTTTAGACCAGCGGCCAAGCGGTTTACAAGTTCAGCAAATAAATGAGGCCTCAACTCGAGTTGATGCTGCATCCTTCAACAAATGATATCCGAATATGTAATATATACACAGAAGAGGTAATGTGAAAATAAAGTCCTAAAATGCTCTTTAGTCTCCAGGCAAATAACTGCAAAATACACGCATCCCCGGAATCGCTCCTTCCAACCAGTCGACATAACTGGATCTACTATTCAAATATGGATGCTTGGAACGTGGTTGCTGAATAACCGCACTGTGTGCTGTAAGAAAGCAGCTTAATGTCACTTCTCTGGATGTGGATGGAGGGAATCCAAATCCCGTTACCACACATCACTCTGAACACCACTTCTGTGTACAAGGGCTGCCAGAAGTGTCTCTTCCTTGATTTTATGATGGTTCGATGACATAACCATGTATCATCCGCTGTACAGTTAACCATTCCGACTGCAGCTTTGGCCGTTCCCCACAATCATGCTTGCTTCATACATTTCACGCTAAGGACATGTATAAACCTTCCATGAAGACGCGTGGAACACTTTTTTTCACAGCCAGCGCATTCTAAACATACATTTCCGTGACTATTTTTATCCGAGTTTCTGGTTCCAATGGTTTGGGAAGCCCTTGCAGTCCGTAAGCTTACTGAAATGTAACCATGCCATGGATATTGGATACCCATTGTCATTGCAGGCCGCGTGAAATCATGTCGGCCTGCTGCAGCCTAACGAATTCCTGACTGCCGGTGTTGATGACGAGACCTGTCAACAATGGACATGGGTTTTCAGGCCTGGCCAGACGGGTCAGATCATCAACAGACATGTCAGCACACCCTGGCGCCGCGGTGACCGACTCGCGCCGGTGCCGGCAGCGACCGCCGGTGTCCGCCCGGCAACGTCAAGGCGACGCTGGACGGAGTGGGCGTGGTCGCCGGTCGAGACGACAATGTTTGACAGACCCGTCCGCCTGCCCGGCGGGCCCCGGACCCAAGGAAGCGTCGACCGCCGATATTGCCGGCTTGAGGTTCGGTGTGCGTGGGCGAACACTGTGTCTGCCCTGTGTTACCAAGCAGGACGTGTCGAGGTCTATGCAAAGACCGGGTACCTCAGGACGTACCGGGGTCTGCACAGATACCGGGTACCTCAGGACGTACCGGGTCTGCACAGATACCGGGTACCTCAGGACGTACCGGGGTCTGCACAGATACCGGGTACCTCAGGACGTACCGGGTCTGCACAGATACCGGGTACCTCAGGACGTACCGGGGTCTGCACAGATACCGGGTACCTCAGGACGTACCGGGGTCTGCACAGATACCGGGTACCTCAGGACGTACCGGGTCTGCACAGATACCGGGTACCTCAGGACGTACCGGGGTCTGCACAGATACCGGGTACCTCAGGACGTACCGGGGTCTGCACAGATACCGGGTACCTCAGGACGTACCGGGGTCTGCACAGATACCGGGTACCTCAGGACGTACCGGGTCTGCACAGATACCGGGTACCTCAGGACGTACCGGGGTCTGCAGAGATACCGGGTACCTCAGTACGTACCGGGTCTGCACAGATACCGGGTACCTCAGGACGTACCGGGGTCTGCAGAGATACCGGGTACCTCAGTACGTACCGGGGTCTGCAGAGATACCGGGTACCTCAGTACGTACCGGGTCTGCACAGATACCGGGTACCTCAGGACGTACCGGGGTCTGCAGAGATACCGGGTACCTCAGTACGTACCGGGTCTGCACAGATACCGGGTACCTCAGGACGTACCGGGGTCTGCACAGATACCGGGTACCTCAGGACGTACCGGGTCTGCAGAGATACCGGGTACCTCAGGACCTACCGGGGTCTGCAGAGATACCGGGTACCTCAGGACGTACCGGGGTCTGCACAGATACCGGGTACCTCAGGACGTACCGGGGTCTGCAGAGATACCGGGTACCTCAGGACGTACCGGGGTCTGCACAGATACCGGGTACCTCAGGACGTACCGGGGTCTGCAGAGATACCGGGTACCTCAGGACGTACCGGGGTCTGCAGAGATACCGGGTACCTCAGGACGTACCGGGTCTGCACAGATACCGGGTACCTCAGTACGTACCGGGTCTGCACAGATACCGGGTACCTCAGGACGTACCGGGGTCTGCAGAGATACCGGGTACCTCAGGACGTACCGGGGTCTGCAGAGATACCGGGTACCTCAGGACGTACCGGGGTCTGCAGAGATACCGGGTACCTCAGGACGTACCGGGGTCTGCAGAGATACCGGGTACCTCAAGACGTACCGGGGTCTGCACAGTTACCGAGAACCTCAGGACGTACCGGGGTCTGCACAGATACCGGGTACCTCAGGACGTACCGGGGTCTGCACAGATACCAGGTACCTCAGTACGTACCGGGTCTGCACAGATACCGGGTACCTCAGGACGTACCGGGGTCTGCAGAGATACCGGGTACCTCAGGACGTACCGGGGTCTGCAGAGATACCGGGTACCTCAGGACGTACCGGGGTCTGCACAGTTACCGGGTACCTCAGGACGTACCGGGGTCTGCACAGATACCGGGTACCTCAGGATGTACCGGGGTCTGCACAGATACCGGGTACCTCAGGACGTACCGGGGTCTGCAGAGATACCGGGTACCTCAGGACGTACCGGGGACTGCACAGATACCGGGTACCTCAGGACGTACCGGGGTCTGCACAGTTACCGGGTACCTCAGGACGTACCGGGTCTGCACAGATACCGGGTACCTCAGGACGTACCGGGGTCTGCACAGTTACCGGGTTCCTCAGGACGTACCGGGGTCTGCAGAGATACCGGGTACCTCAGGACGTACCGGGGTCTGCAGATACCGGGTACCTCAGGACGTACCGGGGTCTGCAGAAAGACCGAGAACCTCAGGACGTACCGGGGTCTGCAGAAAGACCGAGAACCTCAGGACGTACCGGGGTCTGCAGATACCGGGTACCTCAGGACGTACCGGGGTCTGCAGATACCGGGTACCTCAGGACGTACCGGGGTCTGCAGAAAGACCGAGAACCTCAGGACAAGTGACATGACAGGGAAAGGGGTCTGTGTCTAACAGCCAACATATTCTCTTATCGCAAGGCTCTCTCGGGCACAATAGAACCCTTCACGAACGATATTTTGGTATCAAATCCAATGTAACTCATTCATCGATAAGTACGCCCAGCTCACCCTAAGCTTTTGGTTAGTTTCCATTTCTTCCGGGTTCAGTTTTAGAGTGTTGTCGCCATGACGTCAGTTCTATTTTCGGGACAAACCGAGAGGTCCATGCCCTGATACTTATCCCACTTCATTGGTTTTCCAACAAAATCCACCATTTTCACCAATTCCCGTCGAATTCCCACCCCTAAATGGGATTTCCATTCCGTGACGTATTCTATTGCAGAATGTAAAATATACCATCATGGGATAACTCAGCGGAAAGGGTAAACGGTGCGCCGCTGACTTACGTAAGGGAACAACAGTCATAACTAAGACTAAGTATATAATTTAAACGAATCACAAACCTGGCATTAACGCGCCCTGCAGAGTTGCGAAATTGGAGCCACGGAGCCGGTGCTGGGCCTGAGCTCAGACCCGGCCTGAGCTACGTTCCGAGCCTGAGCTGCGTGCTATGTTAACATTTCAGGATCGTGCAGTGGTTGAACATCACCAAACTATGCAGGCTGTATAGATATACGATCTGCCATCGTCGTGCTTCAAGCTTTATAGTACACCCAGCTTGGGCCAGGCCGTGCTGTTGTGGTGCTCTACCATGCTGAGGACGTCGCAGTTGGCCTTCTTTTACTTTTCGGAAAACTTAGCAACTCTAGGGCAGCTTGTCTTACTTTCAAATAAGTTCATATCAACAACAGCACCATCAAGTCTTCAGGTAGTCTAGACAAGTCTTAACCTATCCGATTAACACTATTGCATACAATATTACGAATAAGCGAGCGCAAACAAATTATTCGTCTCACGTACTTTGGTGAAAACGTTTAGAACATATTTATTTATGGGCGGGAGTCCACAAACTGGAGAGTTTGTGGACACGTGACCTACAGTTTTGGACTATAGATCACGTGACTAAGCCAGACTTGAATGCAAATTACCAGTCTTGATTTCTACCTATCGCGTGCTACAGCTGCACACTAAATCGCTTTGTGGACTCGCGCTCCAAAATTCACAGTTTGAGGCCTCGACTTCGTCTCGGCCATAAACTGTGAATTTTGTCGCGCTCGTCCACAAAGCTATAATACATTTCAGTTTACATTTTTATGCACGTTCCAATGCTTGCAATTTACATAAATCTGGTTCGTCTGGACGCCGGGTTTTTGCATCTGTATCGATATGTTTTCTGATTAAATTACCATCTTGTTTGTTTGCTTTCATTCTCAGAATGCTAAGATAGTTTTTATTTTGATTGAAGTGGTGCTTCCTGCATGTATAATACATAATAATGTAGGCAAGATAAAATATGACTAACTAGTCACATTGCTAAGATTCTCCAAATTACTTTCTCAATGTATTTTACCATAAATTAGCTCTTATATAGGTAAACAAAATATTGGATAGACTTGTTCCGGGATAAGCTGAGATACCGTAGTGACTGGTGAGGCCTGTCAAAACCAGGATCTCTGAAAGGTGCTTCCTACTTAGCTCTGATAACGGTCTCATGCGCCCATGCAACCTGTTTTCACAACTTCTCAGCTGCTATAGCAACCTTCAAGATTCTGAATCGCACCTTCAAGTTTATCTCCATATCATCTGGAAATCCCTCAGAAATAAATTGGACATGAACTAGTGGACGGCGTTAGATCCAGCGGCTGCTATAATGCGTGTTAAATCATCATCAGGAATGTTGGCCGCATACCGACGTTTCAGAACCTGGGAAGCATCACCTGGGTCGCCATGAAGCGCTGTGGGCTCAATCGCGCCGCGGTAGCGGGCGATCCTCAGCGTATTTTCTCGGTACACAAACGGAACGCGTGTCTACCATTTCCCACGTCACGCGGCGACAGGACATGATGATTGCATCAGCTGCCAAGAGACTGGAGTCGTGTTCCGTGGGCGGGTCACGGCAGCAACGCATCCAAAGTCGAGCAGACCGAAGAGTACTTGGTGACGCTCTCGATGACACCAAGATCCGCCATTCCCGTAACTGCACTGTTCTGTGAAAGACAATCCAGCCGCAATCGTCAGAGCTCGGCCCAAATCGGAAGCTTTGTTTCGTCAGCGGCTGACGGCAGAAGGATTCCAGGTGACTGATGAGCGGCTGCGATCGGAGACAGCGATATAGGAGGGCGTCAGTGCGCTGGCACCAGCTCGGCGCCGCGGCGGAGTTTCGCACCTCGGATAGAGAGGCGACCGACTGGCTACCTGACCTCGCCGCTTCACCGTAAGATTTACATGCAGGCGTCATCCCGCATTCCGACATAATGCAACTGGCCACATATGGGGGTACCGCGGACATCCTGCGCCACTGCGGGAAGCCACTGAAGCTGAGGCGGAAAGTACGTGACGAGCCGAGTCCTTCGGTCAAAGACACGTCTGAAGTCATCAGCTTGGCACCGCGCCACTCGTTCTTGGTTATTCATGCACAGTATGAGTGTCAGTTCCAGGGGATATTCACAGGGAAAGGAGGACTGACGTTAACATTATATATAACTGCCAAGTCCTTAAAACCAGGGTGTTAGGTAATGGCCGAGGAAGGCTCGGCGGGCAAGAGGCTAATGGAGCACAATGCATTGCAAACATATTTGTCTACATCATGAGGTTACCACCAAGAAGAGTAGCCCTGCAGCATAGCTGACACTTCCCGCTAACATCCGGTTTTGGTAAAACAAGTAAGGCTTGTTTTCCAGCTCGCAGCGGCATACTGCCAAGAGGTCGGCCTATCACTGCCAAAAGGTCGTCCTATATCATTTACTGCCGGATTCATTGTCTAGGGCTAGCAAATAACGATTTAAGCATTGGTCGGCCCACATAGCTCAATGCTTTTGGAATGGAATCTTGTCATACGTCCATATGAAATGGCAGTCCTTAGTTTCTTGCCCTCGAGCAAGAGAACTTCGATGTGTAAACAATATGGTTATAAGGTGGTACGCTAACAGTTCTTAATAATGTGCTATTAGTACACAGATTAAAAACTAACTGGAAGGTAGAAGGACAGAGCCAGAAGTAAGTATAAGTAGGTTCGCCAAATACCGTGCAAATCATTCCAGGGCAAAAATTACCACAAATATATCAATTTCAAGAGTAAATGTGAGTGCATAACCCTGTGATGTTTCATATTTAACCCTCGCCCGAGTGGGGAGGGGGGGGGGGAGGGGGGGGGATGCCACACCCCCTCGGTATTTCTGGAATAACTCACGTAATTTCTAACCGATTGCAATGAAACTATCAGTACCCTACTTTTGAAAAATTTGACACATAATCTCAAAACTTTGAATTTATAACCCACATGACCCGTGACTTATGACCTGTTTCTCAAGGTCATGTCAGGCGCAACTGGCGTCCCGCAGATCGATGCTTGTAACTTGCTCAGTTTCCGAGTGTTTGTTGTTCAGGAGCATATGCAAAGATGTTTCCAGGTGACAGTTGTGGTTTGCACTGAGATTGTGACCTAGATTGACCTTTTCAGAGGTCAACTGAGGTCATTGACCTCCGATGACCTCAGATGACTTTTTTGGGGCTTCTGACGGTTTCTAGGACATTTTGTGACGCAGATTTCAAATTTGGGATCCATTTTACATAATTATATGTTCCACTGGGGCATGCGCTTCCACTGGTCAACCGAGGTCACTGACCTCAGATGACCTGACATGACCTTTTTGGAATTTGGCAGTTTTTAGGACATTTTGTGACGCTGATTACGAATTTGGTACCCATTAAGCATTGTGATATGCTCATTCACGATTCTAGCTTGATAAAATTCAATTTAAACGCATTTACAATTTTAATGACTTTTGGGTCATTTATATGACATCAGAGGTCACCTAATGACCTAAGACCTTAACATCGCGTATCATCGGCTTTCTCTCGTCACAAGAAATACGCTTGTTTTTGCCGCGAAGCTCTAGCTCAATTAGGGGTGAAACGCTAAGAAGATCGTACCTCCCCCCTACCCGAACACGTAGTGATTTTGCCCTACCCGGGCGAGGGTTAAGGACGGTAAAGACGCAACAATAACCCTGCTTCCATTGGCAGACGGATTATACAGAAGGATTAGGTTAGGTTAAGCGACTACGACAGCGTCAACTAAAAGCGACAGCAAAATAGACGGTTAAAAATAAACATATTTTTCCGACAAGCATATATTGGTTATCGAGAGATTAGCTCGAATATTTACATGGCACATAAAACGGAAAATCGATATGTTGATAATTGCGCAAAATTAAGATAATTTTCTTAACCAATCAATAATGAACAATTATGTTCGAAAACCATATCTGGCAAATGATCAAATCATTAGATATGAGTACCTTGTTTAGTAAACGTATTAAATGTTTGACCGGTTAACATCGCGAGCCACGTGCACGGTTTGAAGCAATAAGAGTTTGAAGTGCCATTGCAACACTTAACTCGCTTGGTGTTGCGTGATTATGACTGGCTGGATCGCCAGCAGCGTGGAGTGGCTGATTCAGTACACACTGCATATGACTGGCTGGATCGCCAGCAGCGTGGAGTGGCTGATTCAGTACACACTGCATATCACTGGCTGGATCGCCAGCAGCGTGGAGTGGCTGATGCAGTACACACTGCATATGACTGGCTGGATCGCCAGCAGCGTGGAGTGGCTGATTCAGTACACACTGCATATCACTGGCTGGATCGCCAGCAGCGTGGAGTGGCTGATGCAGTACACACTGCATATGACTGGCTGGATCGCCAGCAGCGTGGAGTGGCTGATTCAGTACACACTGCATATCACTGGCTGGATCGCCAGCAGCGTGGAGGGGCTGATGCAGTACACACTGCATATGACTGGCTGGATCGCCAGCAGCGTGGAGTGGCTGATGCAGTACACACTGCATATGACTGGCTGGATCGCCAGCAGCGTGGAGTGACTGATTCAGTACACACTGCATATGACTGGCTGGATCGCCAGCAGCGTGGAGTGACTGATTCAGTACACACTGCATATGGCTGGCTGGATCGCCAGCAGCGTGGAGTGGCTGATGCAGTACACACTGCATATGACTGGCTGGATCGCCAGCAGCGTGGAGTGGCTGATTCAGTACACACTGCATATGACTGGCTGGATCGCCAGCAGCGTGGAGTGGCTGATTCAGTACACGCTGCATATGGCTGGCTGGATCGCCAGCAGCGTGGAGTGGCTGATTCAGTACACACTGCATATAACTGGCTGGATCGCCAGCAGCGCAGAGTGGCTGATTCAGTAGACACTGCATATGACTGGCTGGATCGCCAGCAGCGTGGAGTGGCTGATGCAGTACACACTGCATATGGCTGGCTGGATCGCCAGCAGCGTGGAGTGGCTGATTCAGTACACACTGCATATGACTGGCTGGATCGCCAGCAGCGTGGAGTGGCTGATTCAGTACACACTGCATATGACTGGCTGGATCGCCAGCAGCGTGGAGTGGCTGATTCAGTACACACTGCATATGGCTGGCTGGATCGCCAGCAGCGTGGAGTGGCTGATTCAGTACACACTGCATATGACTGGCTGGATCGCCAGCAGCGTGGAGTGGCTGATGCAGTACACACTGCATATGGCTGGCTGGATCGCCAGCAGCGTGGAGTGGCTGATGCAGTACACACTGCATATCACTGGCTGGATCGCCAGCAGCGTGGAGTGGCTGATTCAGTACACACTGCATATGGCTGGCTGGATCGCCAGCAGCGTGGAGTGGCTGATTCAGTACACACTGCATATGGCTGGCTGGATCGCCAGCAGCGTGGAGTGGCTGATTCAGTACACACTGCATATGGCTGGCTGGATCGCCAGCAGCGTGGAGTGGCTGATTCAGTACACACTGCATATGACTGGCTGGATCGCAAGCAGCGCAGAGTGGCTGATTCAGTACACACTGCATATGGCTGGCTGGATCGCCAGCAGCGTGGAGTGGCTGATTCAGTACACACTGCATATGACTGGCTGGATCGCCAGCAGCGTGGAGTGGCTGATTCAGTACACACTGCATATGGCTGGCTGGATCGCCAGCAGCGTGGAGTGGCTGATTCAGTACACACTGCATATGACTGGCTGGATCGCCAGCAGCGTGGAGTGGCTGATGCAGTACACACTGCATATGGCTGGCTGGATCGCCAGCAGCGTGGAGTGGCTGATGCAGTACACACTGCATATCACTGGCTGGATCGCCAGCAGCGTGGAGTGGCTGATTTAGTACACACTGCATATGGCTGGCTGGATCGCCAGCAGCGTAGAGTGGCTGATTCAGTACACACTGCATATGACTGGCTGGATCGCCAGCAGCGCAGAGTGGCTGATTCAGTACACACTGCATATGGCTGGCTGGATCGCCAGCAGCGTGGAGTGGCTGATTCAGTACACACTGCATATGACTGGCTGGATCGCCAGCAGCGTGGAGTGGCTGATGCAGTACACACTGCATATCACTGGCTGGATCGCCAGCAGCGTGGAGTGGCTGATTCAGTACACACTGCATATGACTGGCTGGATCGCCAGCAGCATGGAGTGGCTGATTCAGTACACACTGCATATGACTGGCTGGATCGCCAGCAGCGTGGAGTGGCGGATTCAGTACACACTGCATATGACTGGCTGGATCGCCAGCAGCGTGGAGTGGCTGATTCAGTACACGCTGCATATGACTGGCTGGATCGCCAGCAGCGTGGAGTGGCTGATTCAGTACACACTGTATATGACTGGCTGGATCGCCAGCAGCGTGGAGTGGCTGATTCAGTACACACTGCATATGACTGGCTGGATCGCCAGCAGCGTGGAGTGGCTGATTCAGTACACACTGCATATGACTGGCTGGATCGCCAGCAGCGTGGAGTGGCTGATTCAGTACACACTGCATATGACTGGCTGGATCGCCAGCAGCGTGGAGTGGCTGATTCAGTACACACTGCATATGACTGGCTGGATCGCCAACAGCGTGGAGTGGCTGATTCAGTACACACTGCATATGACTGGCTGGATCGCCAGCAGCGTGGAGTGGCTGATTCAGTACACACTGCATATGACTGGCTGGATCGCCAGCAGCGTGGAGTGGCTGATTCAGTACACACTGCATATGGCTGGCTGGATCGCCAGCAGCGTGGAGTGGCTGATTCAGTACACACTGCATATGGCTGGCTGGATCGCCAGCAGCGTGGAGTAGCTGATTCAGTACACACTGCATATGGCTGGCTGGATCGCCAGCAGCGTGGAGTGGCTGATTCAGTACACACTACATATGACTGGCTGGATCGCCAGCAGCGCAGAGTGGCTGATTCAGTACACACTGCATATGGCTGGCTGGATCGCCAGCAGCGTGGAGTGGCTGATTCAGTACACACTGCATATGACTGGCTGGATCGCCAGCAGCGTGGAGTGGCTGATTCAGTACACACTGCATATGACTGGCTGGATCGCCAGCAGCGTGGAGTGACTGATTCAGTACACACTGCATATGACTGGCTGGATCGCCAGCAGCGTGGAGGGGCTGATTCAGTACACGCTGCATATCACTGGCTGGATCGCCAGCAGCGCAGAGTGGCTGATTCAGTACACGCTGCATATCACTGGCTGGATCGCCAGCAGCGTGGAGTGGCTGATGCAGTACACACTGCATATGACTGGCTGGATCGCCAACAGCGTGGAGTGGCTGATGCAGTACACACTGCATATGACTGGCTGGATCGCCAGCAGCGTGGAGTGGCTGATGCAGTACACACTGTATATGACTGGCTGGATCGCCAGCAGCGTGGAGTGGCTGATTCAGTACACACTGTATATGACTGGCTGGATCGCCAGCAGCGCAGAGTGGCTGATGCAGTACACACTGCATATGACTGGCTGGATCGCCAACAGCGTGGAGTGGCTGATTCAGTACACACTGCATATGACTGGCTGGATCGCCAGCAGCGTGGAGTGGCTGATGCAGTACACACTGTATATGACTGGCTGGATCGCCAACAGCGTGGAGTGGCTGATGCAGTACACACTGCATATGACTGGCTGGATCGCCAGCAGCGTGGAGTGGCTGATGCAGTACACACTGTATATGACTGGCTGGATCGCCAGCAGCGTGGAGTGGCTGATGCAGTACACACTGCACATCACTGGCTGGATCGCCAGCAGCGCAGAGTGGCTGATGCAGTACACACTGTATATGACTGGCTGGATCGCCAGCAGCGCAGAGTGGCTGATGCAGTACACACTGCATATGACTGGCTGGATCGCCAGCAGCGTGGAGTGGCTGATTCAGTACACACTGCATATGACTGGCTGGATCGCCAGCAGCGTGGAGTGGCTGATTCAGTACACACTGTATATGACTGGCTGGATCGCCAGCAGCGTGGAGTGACTGATTCAGTACACACTGCATATGACTGGCTGGATCGCCAGCAGCGTGGAGTGGCTGATTCAGTACACACTGCATATGACTGGCTGGATCGCCAGCAGCGTGGAGTGGCTGATGCAGTACACACTGCATATGGCTGGCTGGATCGCCAGCAGCGTGGAGTGGCTGATGCAGTACACACTGCATATGGCTGGCTGGATCGCCAGCAGCGTGGAGTGGCTGATTCAGTACACACTGCATATCACTGGCTGGATCGCCAGCAGCGTGGAGTGGCTGATTCAGTACACACTGCATATGACTGGCTGGATCGCCAGCAGCGTGGAGTGGCTGATGCAGTACACACTGCATATGGCTGGCTGGATCGCCAGCAGCGTGGAGTGGCTGATGCAGTACACACTGCATATGGCTGGCTGGATCGCCAGCAGCGTGGAGTGGCTGATTCAGTACACACTGCATATCACTGGCTGGATCGCCAGCAGCGTGGAGTGGCTGATTCAGTACACACTGCATATGACTGGCTGGATCGCCAGCAGCGTGGAGTGGCTGATTCAGTACACACTGCATATGACTGGCTGGATCGCCAGCAGCGTGGAGTGGCTGATGCAGTACACACTGCATATGACTGGCTGGATCACCAGCAGCGTGGAGTGGCTGATTCAGTACACACTGCATATGGCTGGCTGGATCGCCAGCAGCGTGGAGTGGCTGATGCAGTACACACTGTATATGACTGGCTGGATCGCCAGCAGCGTGGAGTGGCTGATGCAGTACACACTGTATATGACTGGCTGGATCGCCAGCAGCGTGGAGTGGCTGATGCAGTACACACTGTATATGACTGGCTGGATCGCCAGCAGCGTGGAGTGGCTGATTCAGTACACACTGTATATGACTGGCTGGATCGCCAGCAGCGTGGAGTGGCTGATGCAGTACACACTGTATATGACTGGCTGGATCGCCAGCAGCGTGGAGTGGCTGATTCAGTACACACTGCATATGACTGGCTGGATCGCCAGCAGCGTGGAGTGGCTGATTCAGTACACGCTGCATATGGCTGGCTGGATCGCCAGCAGCGTGGAGTGGCTGATTCAGTACACACTGCATATAACTGGCTGGATCGCCAGCAGCGCAGAGTGGCTGATTCAGTAGACACTGCATATGACTGGCTGGATCGCCAGCAGCGTGGAGTGGCTGATGCAGTACACACTGCATATGGCTGGCTGGATCGCCAGCAGCGTGGAGTGGCTGATTCAGTACACACTGCATATGACTGGCTGGATCGCCAGCAGCGTGGAGTGGCTGATTCAGTACACACTGCATATGACTGGCTGGATCGCCAGCAGCGTGGAGTGGCTGATTCAGTACACACTGCATATGGCTGGCTGGATCGCCAGCAGCGTGGAGTGGCTGATTCAGTACACACTGCATATGACTGGCTGGATCGCCAGCAGCGTGGAGTGGCTGATGCAGTACACACTGCATATGGCTGGCTGGATCGCCAGCAGCGTGGAGTGGCTGATGCAGTACACACTGCATATCACTGGCTGGATCGCCAGCAGCGTGGAGTGGCTGATTCAGTACACACTGCATATGGCTGGCTGGATCGCCAGCAGCGTGGAGTGGCTGATTCAGTACACACTGCATATGGCTGGCTGGATCGCCAGCAGCGTGGAGTGGCTGATTCAGTACACACTGCATATGGCTGGCTGGATCGCCAGCAGCGTGGAGTGGCTGATTCAGTACACACTGCATATGACTGGCTGGATCGCAAGCAGCGCAGAGTGGCTGATTCAGTACACACTGCATATGGCTGGCTGGATCGCCAGCAGCGTGGAGTGGCTGATTCAGTACACACTGCATATGACTGGCTGGATCGCCAGCAGCGTGGAGTGGCTGATTCAGTACACACTGCATATGGCTGGCTGGATCGCCAGCAGCGTGGAGTGGCTGATTCAGTACACACTGCATATGACTGGCTGGATCGCCAGCAGCGTGGAGTGGCTGATGCAGTACACACTGCATATGGCTGGCTGGATCGCCAGCAGCGTGGAGTGGCTGATGCAGTACACACTGCATATCACTGGCTGGATCGCCAGCAGCGTGGAGTGGCTGATTTAGTACACACTGCATATGGCTGGCTGGATCGCCAGCAGCGTGGAGTGGCTGATTCAGTACACACTGCATATGACTGGCTGGATCGCCAGCAGCGCAGAGTGGCTGATTCAGTACACACTGCATATGGCTGGCTGGATCGCCAGCAGCGTGGAGTGGCTGATTCAGTACACACTGCATATGACTGGCTGGATCGCCAGCAGCGTGGAGTGGCTGATGCAGTACACACTGCATATCACTGGCTGGATCGCCAGCAGCGTGGAGTGGCTGATTCAGTACACACTGCATATGACTGGCTGGATCGCCAGCAGCATGGAGTGGCTGATTCAGTACACACTGCATATGACTGGCTGGATCGCCAGCAGCGTGGAGTGGCGGATTCAGTACACACTGCATATGACTGGCTGGATCGCCAGCAGCGTGGAGTGGCTGATTCAGTACACGCTGCATATGACTGGCTGGATCGCCAGCAGCGTGGAGTGGCTGATTCAGTACACACTGTATATGACTGGCTGGATCGCCAGCAGCGTGGAGTGGCTGATTCAGTACACACTGCATATGACTGGCTGGATCGCCAGCAGCGTGGAGTGGCTGATTCAGTACACACTGCATATGACTGGCTGGATCGCCAGCAGCGTGGAGTGGCTGATTCAGTACACACTGCATATGACTGGCTGGATCGCCAGCAGCGTGGAGTGGCTGATTCAGTACACACTGCATATGACTGGCTGGATCGCCAACAGCGTGGAGTGGCTGATTCAGTACACACTGCATATGACTGGCTGGATCGCCAGCAGCGTGGAGTGGCTGATTCAGTACACACTGCATATGACTGGCTGGATCGCCAGCAGCGTGGAGTGGCTGATTCAGTACACACTGCATATGGCTGGCTGGATCGCCAGCAGCGTGGAGTGGCTGATTCAGTACACACTGCATATGGCTGGCTGGATCGCCAGCAGCGTGGAGTAGCTGATTCAGTACACACTGCATATGGCTGGCTGGATCGCCAGCAGCGTGGAGTGGCTGATTCAGTACACACTACATATGACTGGCTGGATCGCCAGCAGCGCAGAGTGGCTGATTCAGTACACACTGCATATGGCTGGCTGGATCGCCAGCAGCGTGGAGTGGCTGATTCAGTACACACTGCATATGACTGGCTGGATCGCCAGCAGCGTGGAGTGGCTGATTCAGTACACACTGCATATGACTGGCTGGATCGCCAGCAGCGTGGAGTGACTGATTCAGTACACACTGCATATGACTGGCTGGATCGCCAGCAGCGTGGAGGGGCTGATTCAGTACACGCTGCATATCACTGGCTGGATCGCCAGCAGCGCAGAGTGGCTGATTCAGTACACGCTGCATATCACTGGCTGGATCGCCAGCAGCGTGGAGTGGCTGATGCAGTACACACTGCATATGACTGGCTGGATCGCCAACAGCGTGGAGTGGCTGATGCAGTACACACTGCATATGACTGGCTGGATCGCCAGCAGCGTGGAGTGGCTGATGCAGTACACACTGTATATGACTGGCTGGATCGCCAGCAGCGTGGAGTGGCTGATTCAGTACACACTGTATATGACTGGCTGGATCGCCAGCAGCGCAGAGTGGCTGATGCAGTACACACTGCATATGACTGGCTGGATCGCCAACAGCGTGGAGTGGCTGATTCAGTACACACTGCATATGACTGGCTGGATCGCCAGCAGCGTGGAGTGGCTGATGCAGTACACACTGTATATGACTGGCTGGATCGCCAACAGCGTGGAGTGGCTGATGCAGTACACACTGCATATGACTGGCTGGATCGCCAGCAGCGTGGAGTGGCTGATGCAGTACACACTGTATATGACTGGCTGGATCGCCAGCAGCGTGGAGTGGCTGATGCAGTACACACTGCACATCACTGGCTGGATCGCCAGCAGCGCAGAGTGGCTGATGCAGTACACACTGTATATGACTGGCTGGATCGCCAGCAGCGCAGAGTGGCTGATGCAGTACACACTGCATATGACTGGCTGGATCGCCAGCAGCGTGGAGTGGCTGATTCAGTACACACTGCATATGACTGGCTGGATCGCCAGCAGCGTGGAGTGGCTGATTCAGTACACACTGTATATGACTGGCTGGATCGCCAGCAGCGTGGAGTGACTGATTCAGTACACACTGCATATGACTGGCTGGATCGCCAGCAGCGTGGAGTGGCTGATTCAGTACACACTGCATATGACTGGCTGGATCGCCAGCAGCGTGGAGTGGCTGATGCAGTACACACTGCATATGGCTGGCTGGATCGCCAGCAGCGTGGAGTGGCTGATGCAGTACACACTGCATATGGCTGGCTGGATCGCCAGCAGCGTGGAGTGGCTGATTCAGTACACACTGCATATCACTGGCTGGATCGCCAGCAGCGTGGAGTGGCTGATTCAGTACACACTGCATATGACTGGCTGGATCGCCAGCAGCGTGGAGTGGCTGATGCAGTACACACTGCATATGGCTGGCTGGATCGCCAGCAGCGTGGAGTGGCTGATGCAGTACACACTGCATATGGCTGGCTGGATCGCCAGCAGCGTGGAGTGGCTGATTCAGTACACACTGCATATCACTGGCTGGATCGCCAGCAGCGTGGAGTGGCTGATTCAGTACACACTGCATATGACTGGCTGGATCGCCAGCAGCGTGGAGTGGCTGATTCAGTACACACTGCATATGACTGGCTGGATCGCCAGCAGCGTGGAGTGGCTGATGCAGTACACACTGCATATGACTGGCTGGATCACCAGCAGCGTGGAGTGGCTGATTCAGTACACACTGCATATGGCTGGCTGGATCGCCAGCAGCGTGGAGTGGCTGATGCAGTACACACTGTATATGACTGGCTGGATCGCCAGCAGCGTGGAGTGGCTGATGCAGTACACACTGTATATGACTGGCTGGATCGCCAGCAGCGTGGAGTGGCTGATGCAGTACACACTGTATATGACTGGCTGGATCGCCAGCAGCGTGGAGTGGCTGATTCAGTACACACTGTATATGACTGGCTGGATCGCCAGCAGCGTGGAGTGGCTGATGCAGTACACACTGTATATGACTGGCTGGATCGCCAGCAGCGTGGAGTGGCTGATGCAGTACACACTGTATATGACTGGCTGGATCGCCAGCAGCGTGGAGTGGCTGATGCAGTACACACTGTATATGACTGGCTGGATCGCCAGCAGCGTGGAGTGGCTGATTCAGTACACACTGTATATGACTGGCTGGATCGCCAGCAGCGTGGAGTGGCTGATGCAGTACACACTGTATATGACTGGCTGGATCGCCAGCAGCGTGGAGTGGCTGATGCAGTACACACTGTATATGACTGGCTGGATCGCCAGCAGCGTGGAGTGGCTGATGCAGTACACACTGTATATCACTGGCTGGATCGCCAGCAGCGTGGAGTGGCTGATGCAGTACACACTGCATATCACTGGCTGGATCGCCAGCAGCGTGGAGTGGCTGATGCAGTACACACTGTATATGACTGGCTGGATCGCCAGCAGCGTGGAGTGGCTGATGCAGTACACACTGTATATGACTGGCTGGATCGCCAGCAGCGTGGAGTGGCTGATGCAGTACACACTGCATATCACTGGCTGGATCGCCAGCAGCGTGGAGTGGCTGATTCAGTACACACTGCATATGACTGGCTGGATCGCCAGCAGCGTGGAGTGGCTGATGCAGTACACGCTGCATATGACTGGCTGGATCGCCAGCAGCGTGGAGTGGCTGATGCAGTACACACTGTATATGCATTGTTAGCGGGATGAGGATTCGAAAGGCCACACAAATGTCTCTTCACATGTGTCGGCTCAGCTAAGCCACCATCCATGCGCGCTGTTTGGCGCCTGATAGGACGTATTAGCCGCCTTCCACGCCCGGAGCGCCGCCGAATGCAGGGACAAAACTCAACGAATGGCGAATAACAGGACCGGGTGACCGGGAGATCAAAGAGGTCCGTTCTACGACGTCTCAACAGGCCTCTGTGACTGCATTATAAGATCTAGTACGGATGTATTTAACTTTTCAGATCTGGAACAGGTTCTGTTGTTTTTACCGTTGAGTGCAAGCTGTTTCTGGAGTGTTCCCATGAGGCGCCTCTTGTGTCGCATGAGGTTTAAATTCCACGTCAGATCGCACAAGATTGGCAGTTTTGACCCGACCCCTTTCAATTTCGATGAAATTTTTGGCACGTGTAGTACCCAATGAACGATCATCATGCACACAATTTTAGCTCCATTCAACATCTGAGGTCAAAGTTACGAGTCATCTTCGGTTGCACGTTTTTGCCGATATTTTATCATTCAAAAGTGCATATATTGGCGAACAATTGTTCTAGGAAGTTGCGGTTACCGCCATTGGATAGGAAAATGAATGTCCATTACTATGTACCTCCATTATTTCACATGACCTTCATATGACCTTTAACCTGGTGAGGTCAAAGTCAAAATTTCGAGTTATTACTGTGTTTGCCTGCCCGAAATCCACCAAAATTTAACACGAGCGTGGTTACATCATCGTCTCAAAGCATGTGCAAAAGAATGGCGGACACTTAAACACTTTTTAAAGGGAGATAATCACCCTTTTCCACAAACATGGAGTTAGCACCTGCAATCGAGACGAGGCCAAAATATGATGTAAATTCATCACATTTGCATATAAACATTCCTACCGAAAGATATTGGCAGTTTCCTACTGATCCACGCTTGTATCGGTCGGTACTCAGCAAGTACTCGATAACGAATTCAGTAAATTAGCCTCCCTATGCATTGCTATTTATCATGAAGGTATGCAATATGTTTCATGCACTCTATCTTTTGCGAATATGTGTCAAAATTGTTATGAACAATCAACAATCATTTACAAAAGTGCATTGGAATCGGCAGTTTAGCTTGGCAACGGCCGGCTTGTGCCAAGCTAAACTACTGCGACCTATTTAGTGTCGGCGATTTGTTTACAAGTGCCTATTCAACAATGTTGAACAGATTGATGCAAAAGCGCCAGATGTTGCGCTTTCCAATAGTGGCGGGAAAATACCGATACCGATTTTCCCAAACTTCCAACTTTTAATAAGGGAATAATTGTATTTAATTCTTAAATTTAGATCACAACATTTTAACATCATAACGGTAGCCAAATAAGTTGTTGCTAACAAAATCAAAAGGTGATTATCTCCCTTTAAGATATGGGTATTTTAGTATAACTATGTCGCGCCGGTGCGGCGCGATCGCACAATAATGGACAGTTTTGAACCCGACCCCTTTCGATTTCGATGAAATTTGGGGCACGTATAGTACCCAATGAACGATCATCATGCACAAACTTTTAGCTCCATTCGACCTCTGAGGTCAGAGTTATGGGTCATCTCAAAGCATGTGCAAAAGAATGGCGGACACTTAAAAACTTTTAAAGGGAGACAATCACCCTTTTCCACAAAATTGTTATGAACAATCAACAATCATTAAAAAAGTGCATTGAAATCGGCATGGTTTAGCTCGGCACCGGCCGGCCGGTGTCAAGCTAAACTACGGCGACCTATTTAGTGTCGGCGATTTGTTATGTTTGCCTGCCCCGAAATCCACCAAAATTTAACACGAGCGTGGTTACATCATCGTCTCAAAGCATGTGCAAAAGAATGGCGGTCACTTAAAAACTTTTAAGATATGGGTATTTTAGTATAACTATGCCGCGCCGCCCGCGGTGCGTCAGATGTCAAGTCGGGCATGTCTTCTTGAAACTGTGCAATTACGTTGTGGGCACCACTGGTAACGCATGTACCTACTTTGCTACCAGGTGTAATGGGGAACATGTATTTTTAATCCTTGTTGAGAGAGAATCAATTCATAGAAGATAGCCACAGGGCACGTTCAACCGGCGCGACATAGTTATACTAAAATACCCATATCTTAAAATGTTTTTAAGTGTCCGCCATTTGTTTCGCACATGCTTTGAAACAATGATGTAAACACTCTCGTGTTCAATTTTGGTGCATTTTGGGGCAGGCAAACATAAGAAAAACTTGAATTGTTGACTTTGAACTTGTCAGGTCAAAGGTCAAATTTAGGTCATGAAAGTTCATCGGGTGCAATACATAGTCCGATCATATATCTGTGCTCTGGTGGCAACTGCACCTTCCTAGAACAATGTTTTGCCAATATATGCACGTTTGAATGATACAATGTTGGCAAAAACGTGCGACCTAAGATTTAACTACGGCGACCTATTTAGTGTCGCTTTATTTAGTGTCGTTTAGTAGTACTACTTTTTTTCTTTTTCTTTTTATTTAGTCAGAATGTTTTTGAATGGATGGATTTCTGAGGCCAGGCCCCGCGCTGAGCATAGCTTGTTGCGCAGGCCCTGACCCCACCTCCCGATCAAGCAATTCCTGGCGTCCGGCAGAATTTAGAAGCGAAAGTTTTACGTGCCCGACATACCTGGACACGGTCTGCCCCGCCCTCTGACGTCACCTGACCTTGAGTGCGACCGCTGCCACCGGCCACAGGTCATCCCAGTCAGGGGCAAATAGCGAGCGCCGAAGCGACTCTAACCCGGGCTGCCACTACCGGGTGAGGCCAGAAGCCCGTACTGCACGTGCCCAAATTTGATTGAAATCGAAAGGGGTCGGGGAATTTCTTGTGCGATTTGACGTGCGATTTGACGACCCATGGGCTAGGTTGCGATACCGATGTTTTTTTCTTGACTCCAGCCCCTACGCTCTACGTCATAAGTCATGCTACTCTAACCACTACTCGGCTACTTTAGCCATAGTACTCTTTTTGAGATGCTGGGCAAGGCTGTATCCGCCGCTACCGATGCGGGATCCGGCACATATTAGCCCTCTTCCTACCAGTTTGACTCCCAGTATACCGTTGGCCGGGAAACCTGATATACTTAGCTGCACCGCTGTCGGGCGGCCGTTGGGTGGCCGCTATTTGCAATGAGCGGGTGGAAAACGGTAAAGATCACCGTGGGCGTAAAGAAGGCATGCTGTCAGTGGCGTATCTCGTGCTCCATGTGAACAAAACAAACTATGCATGGCATTTCCCCGGTTTACATTCACTTGTGCTCATTTATGTCTACAAGATCGTCATCGCCACTTGCACACCCATGTCAGCAAAACATAAAACCAGAACAAATCACTTCGCTTTTAACTATTAAATCAACATTTTGATTTAGATACAGCATAAACGATTTAGCATCTTGCCTATATAGTATTTTTCAGAAGATACTTTCGCATTTACGTATATTTACACTTATTACGACAAAACTAATTACGACAAAAACTGTTGAGAAAAAACGTCCTTTTTGGATAACTGTTCTTTTATATTGTATTCGAGTGTATGTTATCGAACAAGAGTGTTGGCTAACCTTTATGGGTGTTTTGACTCCCACAACAAGAACAGAATGCTGAACACGAGTGACGGGCTCAGTACCCGAGTCTCTGCAGATCACATTCACGTCCGTCACGTTCACCGTCACGTCCTCCAGTTCACCGTTGCACTGCCTCCCCGGCCGCCGTATAGCACGATTGTCCGGGAAGGCGCCAGATGACATGGGCGACCCAATCGGTCTGTGTAATGGGCCGACACGTGCCTGGTTCGTGTCGCCTGGTCGGCTGTCGGCCACCACTGCAGTGGTGGCCGGCATAGAGATATAGACGGCTTAGAGATATAGACGGCTTAGAGATATAGACGGCTTAGAGATATAGACGGCTTAGAGATATAGAAGGCTTAGAGATATAGACGGCTTTGTTAAGGACACTCATATATGGCTGAAATTTGACCTTCAGTGACCTCTGGTGATCTCAATATTCACCTGACCTAAAAATGACCTGCATACTTTCGATAGAGCTTGTCTCGAGCTATCTGACGCCTTCTTTCTGCTTGTCGCTACGTTGCGCAGTTTTCGATATAAATGTATAAAGAAATTCCTTCATTGATGAAGTTTTCTCCCTGCTGATCGCGAAGCTACTTGGAAATAATCATATATTTTAAATTGGCGCAAAAACGCGCAGGTGATCTCTGCATAATCTGAAAGAGCACACTTTAAACTATATGTGCGCACAAAAATTATGGCGGGACCTGGTGGGACTCATTTTGTATGATTATGGTTATTACTCGGATATGTTTTTACTAGCAATAATGCGATACAAATGGTTATATCCGTGAAAGTACCAGATACAATCACAGATGCCCGCTGTGAATTAATTTTTGGTAAGCCAAAAAAACGCACTTTAATTTTGTCCACTACCGATTACCATGCAATCAACTAGTTTGCTTCAGAGGTCCCGTTTAAGTAGGGTTTCAGTACACATTCTTGCCTGCCTCTCCTAGATCCTGGGCAAATCATTTGTTTAGGCTTGTTTTTTACTACGAAATTGTTGTCTGGGAGGAAAAAAGATATCACCATTGGATGCCTTCAACAATTTAGATTGTTTTAGGCATAACTTGAGTCGTGTAGGACCTATTTGGATTTTCGCTGCCTGACCGCTTTTGGAGCCCATCTGACCCATAGTGCACTGGCAGCTGGAGACGCGGCAATCTGCCTGTCCTTTGTGGCGCCGTGCTCGGCCGGACACGTCTGTAGCAGGGCGCCCACTGGAATTGAATGGCACTGCTGAACTCTGACTGCTGATGGTACCAGGTCTGCTGACTGCTGATGATGCCAGGCCTGCTGACTGCTGATGGTACCAGGCCTGCTGACTGCTGGTGGTACTGGGGCTGCTGACTGCTGATGGTACTAGAGCTGCTGACTGCTGATGGTACCAGGCCTGCTGAAGGCTGATGGTACTGGGGCTGCTGACTGCTGATGGTACTGGGGCTGCTGACTGCTGATGGTACTAGAGCTGCTGACTGCTGATGGTACCAGGTCTGCTGACTGCTGGTGGTACTGGGGCTGCTGACTGCTGGTGGTACCATACCTGCTGACTGCTGGTGGTACCAGGCCTGCTGACTGCTGATGGTACCAGGCCTGCTGAAGGCTGATGGTACTGGGGCTGCTGACTGTTGATGGTACTAGAGCTGCTGACTGCTGATGGTACCAGGCCTGCTGAAGGCTGATGGTACTGGGGCTGCTGACTGCTGATGGTACTAGAGCTGCTGACTGCTGATGGTACCAGGCCTGCTGACTGCTGATGGTACTGGGGCTGCTGACTGCTGATGGTACTAGAGCTGCTGACTGCTGATGGTACCAGGCCTGCTGACTGCTGGTGGTACTGGGGCTGCTGACTGCTGGTGGTACCATACCTGCTGACTGCTGGTGGTACCAGGCCTGCTGACTGCTGATGGTACCAGGCCTGCTGAAGGCTGATGGTACTGGGGCTGCTGACTGCTGATGGTACTAGAGCTGCTGACTGCTGATGGTACCAGGCCTGCTGACTGCTGATGGTACTGGGGCTGCTGACTGATGATGGTACTGGGGCTGCTGACTGCTGATGGTACTGGGGCTGCTGACTGCTGATGGTACTGGGGCTGCTGACTGCTGGTGGTACCAGGGCTGCTGACTGCTGATGGTACTGGGGCTGCTGACTGCTGATGGTACTGGGGCTGCTGACTGCTGGTGGTACCAGACCTGCTGACTGCTGATGGTACCAGATCTGCTGAAGGCTGATGGTATACCAGGGGGCTGGCGAGTGCGGCCTTGAGGCGCGGCTCACCAGCCTCTCACATGAGTCACCCCGGTCAGTTCTGGGTCAGCGTCTTCGGCGCCCACTCACTGGACAGCTCAACCTGAGTATATGCACAGCTCTCTGTATCTGCGTGGCGTCACTCTCTTCTGACGTCACCTGAACTGGCGCCAGCCAAACATGCTCAGACAGTGCATCAAACATCACACACACACACACACACACACACACACACACACACACACACACACACACACACACACACACACACACACACACCCTGAAGGGCCTCTGAGAATTACGCACACTGGCGTGAGGCCTATTCGACCCTATCATATCTCTTCTTCTATAACAGCTCTCTGCCAAAAACAACTAAAATTTCGGGGCAGGTGGTGGGCATACCTGATTACAAATATGATGACATCAGGCGAATATTTTTTAGGTCATATATCATTGAAGTCTTATCGAGCGTTGAGCCGCGCGGTGGTCGGTCGCCCGTCACAATAAATCGCCACACTATTTTGTATGATTGTTGCATGGGCGTAGGAACATTTTGAAAAGTGGAGGCCACAGTGGCGGATCTAGGTTTCGAGTTAAGTGTGTGCGTGCGTGCGTGCGTGCGTGCGTGCGTGCGTGCGTGCGTGCGTGCGTGCGTGCGTGCGTGCGTGCGTGCGTGCGTGCGTGCGTGCGTGCGTGCGTGCGTGCGTGCGTGCGTGCGTGCGTGCGTGCGTGCGTGCGTGCGTGCGTGCGTGCGTGCGTGCGTGCGTGCGTGCGTGCGTGCGTGCGTGCGTGCGTGCGTGCGTGCGTGCGTGCGTGCGTGCGTGCGTGCGTGCGTGCGTGCGTGCGTGCGTGCGTGCGTGCGTGCGTGCGTGCGTGCGTGCGTGCGTGCGTGCGTGCGTGCGTGCGTGCGTGCGTGCGTGCGTGCGTGCGTGCGTGCGTGCGTGCGTGCGTGCGTGCGTGCGTGCGTGCGTGCGTGCGTGCGTGCGTGCGTGCGTGCGTGCGTGCGTGCGTGCGTGCGTGCGTGCGTGCGTGCGTGCGTGCGTGCGTGCGTGCGTGCGTGCGTGCGTGCGTGCGTGCGTGCGTGCGTGCGTGCGTGCGTGCGGGCGTGCGGGCGTGCGGGCGTGCGGGCGTGCGGGCGGGCGGGCGGGCGGGCGGGCGGGCGGGCGGGCGGGCGGGCGTGTGTGTGTGTGTGTGTGTGTGTGTGTGTGTGTGTGTGTGTGTGTGTGTGTGTGTGTGTGTGTGTGTGTGTGTGTGTGTGTGTGTGTGTGTGTGTGTGTGTGTGTGTGTGTGTGTGTGTGTGTGTGCTCAAAAGGATCCCCAAGCCTAGAAAGTGGTGGCCATTCCTCCCCAGTCCTCGGCCGCACCTGTGCCTACGCTTATGTGTGGGGTTGTGAATTAAATGTTATTTTCCAAACTTTAAGGCTCGAACCAGTCGAACTGATAGGTACCAGTGATTGAAGAGCGATAAATCGCTCAAATGGGAGGGGGAGGGGGAGCCGATGGTATTCATTTCCCCCAGCTGAAAAATGGGACATAACCACCTGCCTTCCGGTCCCACCGCCCACACCTATTGATTGTGGTTTTGTGGGTTTGTGAAATCAAAGTTTTCTCCGAACTTTAAAACCCGAACCAATGCAAGTGATTGAAGAGGAAAAATAACTCAAAAGTAGGGGGAGCAATTAATATCGTTGGCCCCCGTCTAAAAATTTGGCCTTGCTACCCTGGCCCCAGTTTCTACGTCTATGAGCTTCGATATTGAGGGTTGAAGTCACTTGAAAATGAGGTGTAATCAACAACTTTAAGGCACCCATACCGAATCAACATCAGCGATGTAAGAGGCAGCAATCGCTCAAAAGTGGGGGTGCAGTTAACATTGTTGGCTCCCTCGACCTAAAACGCGGAGGCCTGGCCTCCCCTGTCTCTGGTTCTTAGGTATATATGCTTCTGGGTTATGGAATTGCGGAGTTATGAATTCATCGTTATTCTCCCAACTTTAAAGCATTTATCTCGAACAAATATCCGTGATCGAAGAGGGTCAAGTCGCTCAAAAGTGAGGGCGCAGGTTATCATTGTTGAACCCCAGCCTAAATGCGGGGGACCATCCCCCCCCCCCCCCACCCAGTACCAGTGTCTACGCCTATGATTGTGAAGTTGTGAATTAATTAGTATTCTGCCAACTTAAAAGCATTTATATTGAAACTAATATCAGTGATTGAAGAATTAGAAATCGCTCAAAAGTAGGGAGCAGTTAATATTAATGGATCCCCACCATAACAAGTGGGGCCTTGGCCTCCCCGGCCCCCTGGTTCACTTATGGGTTATGGTATTGTGGGGTTGTAAATTCATCATTATTTTCGCAACTTTAAATCATTCATATCGAAAAAATATCAGTGATCGGAGGAGGAGAAATCGTTCAAAAGTGTGTGTGTGGGAGGGGGGAGTTAACATTGCTGCTCCCCCCAGCCTGAAAAGTGTGTGTTTGTGTGGGGGGAGGGGGGGCATGGTCACCCCGCCCCCTCGCTCCTACGCCTATGGATTGCTGTTATAAGTGTCCGCTTAGAAGGCGAAGGTAGCATTTTGTCGAGTTCTCGCTGTCGTCGGATGGTCGGTTCTGCAATACCGACACTTAAGGTGATCAAACACAAGGTAAGCACGCTTATTATTGACAAAATTAAAACCTCATGTCAATATCTACGAGTTGATACGACGTGAAAAAGCTGGTCAACCGACTAAAACAATGAAAATACCAACCGGATGAAAACATTTCTTTGGAACTTTCTTTGGAACCAAATACGAGTTACAATATGCTCCGATAGCAACACAAGCTATCACCTAGCAAAGTAATGTGCGCATTGTGTGCAAAATCAGATTCATGCGATATTTAATATATCAAGTTGTGTAAGGCATAGGTTCACATTTCACTGCTGGTCGACGCAGCGGTTGGCCAGCCCTGATCAACGGCTGGTCGAAACTATCGGCCTAAAACAAGCATAATATTGTTGTGTGTGTGTGTGTGGAAATGCAGCTTTCTCTGCAGCATTTGACCTGTAGCTTAATTTTGGTCAGTTATACTGATTGAAAGTAATTGTCTAAACACGATAGTCAGCTTACGAGTAGACCATTTGCCGTCCCCGTGGCTGAGAGGATGAAATCAAGAACTCATCATAGCCAGATAGTGCCGGGGTCGAGTCCCGGTGGAAGCGATCTGGGACGGCCTGATATATACTGGTCAGGTCAAGCGGCAGTTGACTGTAAAAGATAGACCCGACACGCGCAGTCGTATCATAGCATTATGCGGCACGTAAAATATCCCTCCGCGGTCCTGTCTGGCTAAGAACGGCAAAAGAGGCAGAATTATCCGTTGAACTGGCATCACAGATCAAT
>JAXIVJ010009556.1:0-50560 GCA_036785665.1 Chirona hameri | reverse complement strand
GGGGGGGGGGCATCAAGGGCGGGCCAGTATGGGTGGTTTGGGTCAGTTTTTTTTTGGGGGGGGGGCTAAATCCCCAAGTCTCACACAATTCTGAAAACTCATCGGATTTCGCTTACTTGTGCATCGATAACTGATTTAAAACCAACTTTCCTTAGTAAAAGTTGCTAATATTTTATATTAATCTCAGGAAATGTGTCAAATTTACGCCGATTTCAGGTGGTTGGGGGGGGCATGGCCCCGTGGCCCCCACCCCCTCTGGATCCGCCCATGGGGGGTATGGCCTGGTTGCCACCCGCCACCGCCGCCACCCCACTACAACCCCCCCCCACCCCACCCCCCCCCCCCCACCCCCCCCCCCCCCCCCTCTCCTCTCTTCCCCCCCCCCCCCCCTGGATCCACCAGTGCGCTTGGGACCTTAGTTTTCGGCGATAACTTTTGAATGCATCAACTGTTATGAACAAATTTCTCGCAATGGACGTTTCAGCCCAGCGCTAATTTGTATTATAAAAGCTGGTTAGTGTCAAACGAAAATTTAGGGCACTTTCCATTCACTCGTAATGTTAAACACAATACGAGCTCCGGATAGAGGCTAACGTCCGGTCGCTCTGTAGTTCCGCCCTTGACTCCGCCCACAACTTGCAACCGACCGGTCACTGATCGGGCAGCGCCGGTACAAGGTCAGCCATTGAATTTCGTTTCGTATTGAATTCTGATGGTGAACATTCCCTGGGGGGGGGGGGGGGGGGGTTGCAGAGAGTTGCTTCATTATTCTTTTTAAAATCATGGAATGTGTCAACTTGTGACCGATTTCGGGCGGTTTGGGACATGACCTCTTGCCCCTCCCCCCCCCCCCCCTCGCCACCTGCTGGATATGCCAGTGGCCTTAAAGGAAATAGTTCACCTTCACCATGTGTTTTAAACTGAGATAGCAGTTGCGAAGCCCGTGTTGGGAAACCCCTATCTGCAAGTTTTCTTGACTGAAAAGACTTTCCAGCCGAATATATTTGATTTTTTGGCGAAGGAATGCGGTGCTGGCGAAAGAATGTTGTACTGGTTCTAGCCCGGGCAGAGGCTATACCATCAGCCAATCAGCTTGCAGCTGGTGCTAGCAAGCGAACCGCCGGCCGGCCGGTTGGCACATCTCCAATGCGAGTCCATCCTTACGCGACTACTTTCGAATCTGATTGGCTGAACCATTTTTACATTCGCGTGACGTCAGGACTCTGACTCAGAGAGTTTGCATATAGTTTTGATAAACAATACACATGTACGACCTTATGTCCTGAATCAGCGCGATATAAGGCCATTTTTGACAATATAAAAATAAATTGTATTAAAAATATAATCGAATCGCGTTTGTTTAACAATTTCCAAGGTGAACTATTTCCTTTAAACTAAGACAAGCTTCTTGATAAGCCCATGAGCGCTCATAATGTTCGACTGAAGTTTTATACGTTGCTGTTTTCTGAAGTTGTCTTTGCAAACTTATGACGGATCGTTTCGCGTAAAGCGCCTCCACATTCCATAGTCGTCATACGTCAGTGAATATATAGTCAGTGAGTATATACGTCAGTGAATTACCTCGAATTTATGTGTTTTGCAATGTAATTTGTCACAAACGTGAGCAATCGGGGCAACGTAAAATGTTGAGGGCCGAAGTTTCGCGTTGCCTCTTCTTCCTTGTGCTGCTGCTGGGACCTTCAAGGAGCCTTGTGCGTGCAACTAAAATTGTTAACCCGCGCACCGACGGGGTCCACGCCAACTTCGAACCGACAGGGGGGGGGGGGGGGGAGAATACCTGCCGTCTAATATTTCTTTTTAAAAAAAAATGCAACATAGCGACAAACATTAAAAAAAAACGTTAGATAGCTCGAAACAAGGTATTATGAAAGTACTAAGGTCATCTTTTAGGTCAGGTCATTATTGAGGTCACCAAAGTTCAACAAAGGTAAAATTTCGGCTATATATGGTATCCTTACAAAAAAACCGTCTATATGTCGAAAACAAAAGAGCTAGCGACGCGCGAGAAGAAAAAAACGTCCGAAAGAAATTGTATTTTTTTTGTCACTCAGGCTCCATCAGATTTCATCTCAGGTCAATAGTTAGCTCAGGGGAGGCCACCGAACTTGAAATATTCTCAAAATCGCGGAAATGTTGTTAGGGAATAGCTTTTGAAATACGCATGATAAAGTGATGCCTACAGTTTTCACCGTTGTGTTTCTCCGTCGAGACGCATCGAATAGTAATTAGTATATCGTATGACCATGACCTAGTTGGGAATTATCCCCAAATTTGCCTGCCCTGTGCTCAGGTCAAAGTCAGGTCAAGTCCAAATTTTACATCAATCAACGCGTCTCGACGATCCAAACACAAGGTTGAGAACTCCATTACTTTACCTGATTTGGCAAAGAGTTTTTGAAGAAAACCACGCGTGACCTCGGGGTCACCTGAGTTGACCTCGTAGAGGTCACAGAACAAAAATGTGACTTGGGTCTTTGAATACAGCACAATAATGGTGTATCTGGTGAAAACTGGTCAAATGTACTGTGGATTTATACGTGTTTTCATTTGTATCCATTTACTTATAATGATGTCACGAAATCGAGCTGACCTTAGGTCACCGATATTTAAAATTCAAGATAAACGAATTGTAGGTACTTATGGCTTATTAAGTCCGGTGAGTTTGAAACCGCTCGGTCAATCACTGTGGCTTTGGCACGGCCACAAACTTTCAAAAACTTGCTTAGAGGTAAAACTTGCTAGACTTAACATGAACTTTTGACCTAACCTGAGATGACTCGAGATAACAAAATATTGTGGATAATTGATGCCCGAATAGCTATGCTAAGTTTGGCGGCGCTGCACACCGCCGTTTTCCCAATATTTACGAAAACTTCAGGTGGGAGGATATCCGCACCCCACTTCGGTGCGCGCGTTAGAGGAAATAGTTCACCTTCGAATTTTTTTTACCAAACACGATTTGATTATATTTAATACAATTTCTTTTTATATTGTCAAAAATGGCCTTATATCGCGCCGATTCAGGACATAAGGTCGTACATTTGTATTGTTTATCAAAACTATATGCATACTCTCTGAGTCACAGTCCTGACGTCACGCGAATGTAAAAAATGGTTCAGCCAATCAGATTCGAAAGTAGTCGCGTAAGGATAGACTCGCAATTGGAGATGTGCCAACCGGCGGCCGGCGGTTCGCTTGCTAGCACCAGCTGCAAGCTGATTGGCTGATGGCATAGCCTCTGCCCGGGCTAGAACCAGTACAACATTATTTCGCCAGCACCGCATTCCTTCGCCAAAAAATCAAATATATTCGGCTGGAAAGTCTTTTCAGTCAAGAAAACTTGCAGATAGGGGTTTCCCAACACGGGCTACAAAACTGTTATCTCAGTTTAAAGCTAATGTTGAAGGTGAACTATTTCATTTAATACTTCACATGGTGCCAAAGGGAGTCAGTTGTCGCAAACTCTTTTGTATCAGACTACGTACTACGTATCAGTCAATCTACGCATGGGATCTGTTCAACATGGGTCTGTCCGACGTTTTTTTTGTGCGATCATTTAGGGCCCCTGCAAAATATAGAGGCCTAAATCCGCCGAAGATACCATTTCGCGTTTTTTTTGGGGGGGGTCCCTTGCCTAGGGGTCTCGGCTGGGATGACGTGCCCCCCCCCCCCCCCCCCCCCCCCCCTTGCTGAAGGTCTGGCTGCGCCCCTGGCAGTTGTACACAAATGCTGATCAACTTGTCAACAAACGAGACCTCATTGTGCTGATCACCGGAAATGAACCCGACGTCAAGTACAAGTAGGATGCATATCTTTACTATAACCCTTGTACTTGCCCTTCGTTGCAAAAAGCCATCAAGACCATTTTTGGAAACAAGAAACAACTAACATTGAGAAGAAAAAAAAACGCAACATGAACTGTGTATAGTGATTGAGACAACATTGAAATTGAAATAAAGGTGCCACCTTTATGCAACCTTTATGAAATGCAGCATTTCATTTCAACGTACCTTTCAAAATACCCTTTATAAATATGCTCGTGATCTCCCTCACTAACACTTATTTTCGCATTATGGAATGCATCAACGTGTGAAATACGGTAAAACGATAATCACTGAAGAAGAAAAAACGAACACACCTACGACGTGGAACACATGCGAGGCATTTGTTTTGACTTGCTAAATCGTTGCCAAGGTAACCTAGCCAAGAGGTCTAAAATATGACTTTGTGCGCTGAAATATAAAACCAAAAATTTATTTTGAGTGAAAAGAGTCTTTTCCTAGAAAAGTATATTTGTTGTGTTATAAAAAGATACAAACAAAATTATCTGATGATACATGATCGGTATTTCTACAATTTATCATATTTTTATCAGCCTTGAGTTGACCATTACCTCGTCCTCTGTGCGCAATAATAGTATAAATTTAACGCGTTTATTCTGAGTGCTGTTCGGCGGCCGGCTCTCGCGAGAGCGCTCACCGACGTCACACAGGGCAGTGTCGTCATAATGAGTGACGTCGGCTCGCGGCCGCCGAACACCGGCGAGCAAACCCGTTAGCAAGCCATGCTAGCGCTCTTTTTCAATCGCTGGAATGCCGCTCGCGCGCGGGCACGTGACGTCACGTAAGGGGGCACGCGTACATGAAACTGTGCGCGTATCGTCATCGTTTGCTCGCTCCTGATTGGTGAATCGCACGTTGCTAGGCAACCTGCGATCCCACTAGCACTGGCTAGCGTGAGAGCCGGCAGCCGAACAGGGCTCGGTTTTGTTATTTTTCGCATTGTCAACGAGCAGGGGGCTATCGTCCCAGGCTTTCCTATGTGCGGATCGCCAAATGGTTTAACATGACGTCACTGGATACCTAGCCGGCAGCGGCTCTGCGCTCGGCCCCGTCGTCGCAGTAGTTGCGATTTCGAACTTGCGCGGTCGGTTGGTATCTGGGATTCTGGAAACGAGTAGTTATTGTTTTTGTCCATCTGATATATATCATGGTTTTCGTCAATACTCATTGCAATTAAGCTCGTATATAGGTTACAATATAGATTGCAATAAGGTCATGGATGTAGGAATGTCACGATAAGTGGACTGCCAGTGAAACTTGAAACCTCACCCCTCTGTGATCAATTTTCTTCAGGTTTGGGCTCTTGCATGGTGCTTCATTTGCCATCTTATATTTTGTCAGAACCTCAGAACGTTTCTCTGTCCCCTGTCCTCTGGCCTGAAAGGACCCTCCGTAGGCCTGAGAGAATCCTCCGTCAGGCTGACAGGATCCTCCGTCGGCCTGAGCGGGCCCTCCGTCGGCCTGAAGGGGCCATTAGTCGGTCTGAGAGGGTCTTCAGTTTACCTGAGAGGGTCCTCCGTCGGCCTGAAATGGTCGTCGTCGACCTGAGAAGGTCCTCCGTCGGCCTGAAATGGTCGTCGTCGACCTGAGAGGGACCTCCATCGGCCTGAAAGGACTCGCAGTCGACATGAGAGGGTCCTCCGACAGGCTGAGAGTGTCGGCCCTCCATCGGCCTGAAAGTACCCTCCGTCGGCCTGAGAACATCATCCGTTGGCCTGAGAGGGCCCTCCGTCGGTCTGATAGGACCCTCCGTTGGCCTGAGAGGCCCTCCGTCGGCCTAAGAGGTCACTCCGTCGGCAGAGGGCCATCCATCAGCATGAGAGGGTACTCCGTCGGCTTGAGAGGCTTTTCAGTTGACCTGAGATGATCATCTCTGCCTGAAAGGGCCCTCTGTCGGCCTAAGAGCCCTTTGTCGGCCCTCCATCGAACTGAGAGGATTCTCCGTCGGCTGGAGAGGGTCCATGGAGAGTCATGGCCCGCTACAGGCCCCGATGTCCCCCCACCCTTTAGGGCCTTGACCCCACCCACCTGTGACCACCCCTAACATCCGCAACTACATTTCAAAATATTCGCACCACGTCGGGCCGGAGCCACTGATGATGATGATGAGTTTCGGAGGTATGGCCTTTGTAACGGCACCTCCTTGAGTCCCTACTCGTCTACCTCTCGTCTGTCATTAGTCATTCGTCTGGATAATTTCCACTTGTTTTTCTCTTGTTTTCCACATTGTGTATAGTATTTCCTTTTTATCTTCGATATCTTCTTTGTTGAACAGGCAATTTCCAGTAATATCTTCCAGATTTTCTTCATAAGGTTGTTGTAGTGCAGTTGCCTTTCTTCTCTCCTCTTGTACTCTAGGACACTGTAGGATAAAGTGTGCTGTGTCTTCTTTCTTTGCCCCACATAAGCCACATCCAATACTTCCTCCTGTGTGTCTTCTTCTAATGTGTAATGGAAGAGTTCCGGTTCTTGCTTTGTATATAGGATAACTGATGAAGGTCTGTTGTCATGCATATATTTTTCCTTAATTTCCGTTTTACACTTCTGGTACATATGTAAGCTACTTTTACTTTTAATTTCTTCTTAAAGGAAATAGTTCACCTTCGGAATTTTTTTCAGAACACGATTTTATTATATTTTTTAATACAGTTTCTTTTTTTCTTTTTAAAAATGGTCCTAAATCGCGCCAATTCAGAACAGAAGGTTGTAAATTATTGATTTTATGGTGTGCGTTATTGGTCTGCGCATGCTCCATGGCAGTGCTGGCACTTTCAGACGGTACGGTACATCTTATATGCGCCGTATTCCTTCGTCAAAAAGTCAAATATCTTCGGCTGGAGAGTCTTTTCAGCCAGTAAAAGTTCCAGATAAGGATTTCTCAACACGGGCTACAAAACTGCTATTTCAGTTCAAAACCCATGTTGAAGGTGAACTATTTCCTTTAAAGGAAATAGTTCACCTTCGGAACATTTTTCAGAACACGATTGTATTATATTTTGTAATACAGTTTCTTTTTTTCTTTTCAAAAATGGTCCTACATCGCGCCAATTCAGGACAGAAGGTCGTAAATTATTAATGTTATGGCGTGCGTTATTGGTCTGCGCATGCTCCCTGGCAGTGCTGGCACTTTCAGACGGTACGGTACATCATATATGCGCCGCATTCCTTCGTCAAGAAGTCAAATATCTTCGGCTGGAGTCTTTTCAGCCAAGAAAAGTTGCAGATAAGGATTTCTCAACACGGGCTACAAAACTGCTATTTCAGTTAAAAACCCCATGTTGAAGGTGAACTATTTCCTTTAAAGGAAATAGTTCACCTTCGGACATTTTTACAGAACACGATTTTATTATATTTTTGAATACAGTTTCTTTTTTTCTTTTCAAAAATGGTCCTACATCGCGCCAATTCAGGACTGAAGGTCGTAAATCATTAATTTTATGGTGTGCGTTATTGGTCTGCGCATGCTCCATGGCAGTGCTGGCACTTTCAGACGGTACGGTATATCATATATGCGCCGAATTCCTTCGCCAAAAAGTCAGATATCTTCGGCTGGAGAGTCTTTTCAGTCAAGAAAACTTGCAGATAGGGGTTTCCCAACATGGGCTACAAAAAAGCTATCTCAGTTTAAAACTAATGTTGAAGGTGAACTATTTCTTTTAAAGGAAATAGTTCACCTTCAACATTAGTTTTAAACTGAGATAGCTGTTTTGTAGCCCATGTTGGGAAACCCCTATCTGCAAGTTTCTTTGACTGAAAAAGACTCTCCAGCCGAAGATATTTGACTTTTGGCGAAGGAATTCGGCGCATATATGATATACCGTACCGTCTGAAAGTGCCAGCACTGCCATGGAGCATGCGCAGACTAATAACGCACACCATAACATTAATGATTTACGACCTTCTGTCCTGAATTGGCGCGATGTAGGACCATTTTTGAAAATAAAAAAAGAAACTGTATTCAAAAATATAATAAAATCGTGTTCTGAAAAAAAATCCGAAGGTGAACTATTTCAATGGCAATTGCCATCTTTCTAAGTCACATTCGGTTGCCCTCTCTTTAATATCCTTCTTTTTCATTCTTTGAAACTCTGCTTCTTGAATTCCGAGTTCTTGTCTATATCTTCTTGTAATCTTGGTACCTTTGTTTTTGTCATTTTGTTCCACTGCTTCCACGACATTCTTGAGCAACTGATTTTCCCGTTCTTGGATGTTTACCAGATATTGTAGTCTTCCCTTTATGATTCTAGTCTTCATATGTGATGCTCGAATTTCTCCTCTAATGTACAGTTAGGTGCATATTTCGGGGCTCCTAGAATTTGCCGATATACTCCGTTCTCTATGCGTTGTAGCTCCGTTATTTCTGTTTCGATTAGGTTTATGGTGCTTTTTCCATATAATATCGAAGGTCATGCTACACTTTTCCAGAATGTCTTCCCTGTCATTAGTGTATGACAACACTTGTGTATGACTGGGTATGTCATATTTGCTAGCTGATACTGTGCTTTGTATTGTACATTCCAATTCAGTATTTTAATCTGGGAAATAAATCTTCAAAAATTATTCATTGGTTGATTATCAAAAATATGTATTACACTCTTATGTTTACTGCGGCGACGGCCGAGTCGGGAACGACAGGTATCCAGTGACGTCACGATAGTTGTGTAATGGTACACTAAAATGCCCGGACGGTTCTACCTTACTTATACGGCCTTGGTCAACGAGATTGTCAGGGCGCATACCAGTGTTCTGTGTTATCTGCCTTGGCTACTGACGTAGACTGTCAATACTTATACGGCCTTGGACTGTCAAGCTGAAGCTTTTGTGGATTGTAGTCAGTCTTCTTGCGCTTACATAGGTTCTCGGTTTTTCAACACATCTTCACTGGCCTATTAAATATGGCTGCTGACAGCAGAGATGTCAACCTTGAGCTGGTAAGGTCGAGGTGTTTGTTGATACTGTGCTTTGTATTGTGCATTCCAATTCAGTATTTTAATCTGGAGACTGGAGAAGGAAAAATCCTTCAAAAATTCTCCATTGGTTGATTATCAAAAATATTGATTACACTTATGTTCACCATTTACCAGGTCAAGGTCACTAAGGTGCACACATATTGGTCAAGAGTGACGGTCACTCAAGACGGCCATAGTTACTAAATGTGATATTGCCTCGATTGGTAGGTATATTATAGGGATTAACTAATAACTAAGGAGGGTGGCCGTTTGGGACAGGTGTCCTGTGGTGGAATTGGCCTCTATCTTGAATTTTTTTCTTCACTGTCATGTCTTTTTTATGGTGAATGTGCTATAGTAAACTGTAAATAAACTCTTGGGATCCCCAACCCACTGGTTTACAACAACAACAATATGAAGGAAACCCTTCATATAAAACATGGCCAAAAATGGCAGCATTTTCCCTTTTTCCCCAGGCCACCTGTCCCTACGGCCACCCTAAGGAGGGGGCATCTGTGGCTACAGCCCAAATATTCCTCTGAATAATTACCTACCTATCACTTCATATGATTTGTCATATTCCAGTAAATTATTTGTCAGCTTCATTGTTAGCTTCATGCAGTGTCCTGAAATTGTTTTTGCAAGAGTGTGATGAATGTCGAGAGGACGTCACTATTCCAGAAGGAGGTGGATATTGAGGTTAACATTTGAATATGATGGCTGGAAAGCTCCTAAACTGAAGAGGGGGCAAATATAGATTATTTCGACTTCTTTCGCAGGAAGTTTTTTCTCGAATGGTATCTGAATTTGCTTCATATGACAGCTGAATATTCTGAGATGTCTCTGGCGCAGTAAATACAAGACGTAAAATCCACCGGCTTTCCGGCCTGGTAGTGTGTTGTGGTGCCGGTGTATGTGGTGCTGGGTGAGGTGTATGCATGCCATACTGTTAAATGGGTAGGTAGGGACCTAGGTAGGTAGGAAGATCATGATTTTGTATACCGAGTTTTGATTTTTATACTATTTAGCTTGATCGCTAGTGACGTCGATTCGATGGCAAGTGACGTGACAAAAAGTTCGTTTGGGTGTGGCTTTCCACTCATATTTGTGAAATTCAGGACACTGGCTTCATGTTGCTGGTGCCACCCTCGTAAGAAAATCAAGGTTCAAGGTTGCTTTCACCGTTGTTGGTCTGGAGCACTGGCAGATCCGGGGGGCCAACCAGGCCATGACACCCCCCCCCCCAACAGCCTTGAAAGGGGGGCAACATGTCTGCCCCCCCCCCCCAAAGTGAGCAATTAAATGTAAAAAATTGACTTTGCAGCAATCAAAATCCAGCTATCCACAGTGAAAAACTTTATTTTTTTTGGAAAACATGGCTCTTACCATCGAATCTGGGCTTAAAAAACTCAACTGGACAAGAAAATAATGGCCAGCAAGCTGCCAGTCGGAATGGAAGCTTGAAAAAACGTTTTTTTTACATGGAGGAACACTTCATATGGTATCAATTTGGAATCCAATCTACACTATTTCGGCGCAAATGGTTGTCAAAAATTATGTATTGCTTCTGTGAAATAACTTTTTGGGGCATGTGACAGCGGTGTGCACAAAAATCATGTATGATTCTCACGAAGGTCCCAATGCAGTTGCTGGCACTTGGCCCAAATAATAATGTTTTGACGCGTCAATATTTTGATCCAGCCCAATAGAAATGGTATTGGGAAAATGACAGATTTACAAACTGTAATTATGAAGCACTGGATAACAGTGATGGGATGCATGGCACATGAATCTGTGCATTGTGCATTGTGGCAATACAGTTTCAGCCACCTAGATGTTCAATAATTCTCTTGGAAATTGATACAATATTGCTTTATAAGTGCATCAATTTTTGTTATCCCTTGGCTCACCTGAATCCATTTTTTAACTCAAATTTAAATCGCTATCAAAATATTGATGCAGTATGGGTGAATAATTTTGTTAAAAAATAATGATTTTTCATAATAATTTCATGTAATTACATTACACAATTAATTTGATCTACTTACAAAATATAAACTTGAAAATTTAAAAAGGTTATCCCAAGGAAATACAGAAACATATTTGATGTAATTTGTCACCATGTGATGGCGTCTCAACCTTTCCCGAAAAAACAAAAACAAAATTTACGTAAACAGTTTGAGTTGTGACTAAGGTGGATGGAGTAAACAGTTGTGCATCAGATGGTGTGATTATTTTTTCTACTGGCCATTTTCCATGGGGACTAGGTGTTTATAGTGAAATGTTGTCAATAATTGTGTCCATTTTTGTTATCCTTAAAGGGAATGTTTCACCTTTGTATTGGTTTTGAACTGAGATAGCCATTATCTTAGGCAGTTATTGAAATGTTGAAAATACATAGTCATTTTCCCTCAAATCTAGCCGTTTTTAAGCAATTAATTTCCCATTTGCAAAATGGGGTCTAGGCTAGTGCCGCCGCTGATTGGCTGACAGCCACTTTGTCAGCCAATCCCACTTTGTCAACCAATCAGTGGCAGTCTATAGCTCAATAATGATGTCATCATACCAAATTTAAAACCTTAATTTGTATAAAGTTAAGTGACTTTTCAGGAAAACAAATATCACCATCGTTTTCAGCAGCACTTACTTCATATTTTTTAATACAACCAGCATATATTTGACAGACAATCACGAACAGCACATTTTTTTTCCTTCAGAAAATCCCCCCATTTTACATTCCCTGAATACGCCTATTATTATTTTTTGTGTGTCTTTTTATATATTATAGACCAGTACATTTGAAGCTCAAAAACGTTTGGGGCATGAAAATCGGTCGAGCCACATGGCCGCAATGACCTTTCAAAAATCACAAAAAAAGAAGATTTTTTCCTCCTCCCCATTTTTGAACAAAACAAAAATGTCGTGGTCCAAAAAGAGATCTTGTCATGACGAATCGAATGGCGTTTTCCCCATCGAAATCGACCGAGAGGTTCTCGATATCTCTTGGGGGGGGGGGGGGGGGGTCAGAATCTGCCCCGCCCCGCAGGTTAACGCAATTCTGGCCGCCCGCAGGGAATGGTGTTAAACAACCACATAGGTCTAATCGAAAATAAATTCGAGCTTGGTCTTGACAATTGTAACGAATAAACCCTACGTTTATTTGAATACGGGTCTAAAGCCGATGACGTTTCTCTTTACCAAATGGTGATGACAGTCGACTTGTTTTAAGGTGAACCTTGGAGATATTTGCTACGTTTGAATGGTTTGGTAATTGGTTTGTTTTGTATTCAAAGCGCCAGAATTATCTCGAAATAATTGTGCCATAATTTGGCAGCGTAAAGGATTTCTGTGTAGCTCTCTAGAGCTCAATATGACGCCATCAACCAAAATATTAAAACTGAACTTTTTATGAAATTGGCCACTGTTTGCCAGCAACAAATGTCATAATCGTGCTCGGCAGCAATTACTTCATATTTTGCACCACAAGCGGCGTACATTTGACAACTTTTGGGAAGGTGGGACAGACCCTAATGAACGGGCAGCTTTTCACTTGCCTCAATAAGCTACACGTCACTTTAAACCGGATTAAAAAAATATATTATCGTGATCGTTGTTTAATTTCTTTGGGTGGCATTTTGTATCTGCATCCGCCATCCGACACACTATGTTCTATTTCTCCCACCGTGGTACACTACACACACCTCATGATTTAAAGCCATTGAATTGCAAGGAAATCGAAGAAAACAAAGTCGAAGGGGCATGACTCCTTTGTCATCGCCACCGGCAGCCGGTGGTTCACTAATATTTTTTGAAATTTGGTATACACGTGCTATACATATGGGCCTTATTCAAGCACAATTTGGTCCCAGTAGCCTTTATATTAACGGAGTTATGGGAGATTGAACTTTGTCCAGAAATTAAGTGCACACCCGTTACACCTGCAAACAAAAGGTTTTGCCTATGACTTGCGGCCGGAGTCGGAGTCGGTACAATTTTGCCGACTCATACTCACTCAGACTCAGACTCAGACTCAAGACTCTAACTCCGACTCTAACTCAGACTCAGACTCAGACTCCGCAGCCCTGCTTATAGGTTCATATTTCAAGGTGTTCTGAATATGTATAACCTCGAAACATTTTTGACGGACGACAAAAAGGTTGACCATCGTCAAATTAATTCGTCTTTTTTATATGCATCAATTAAATGCTCTACCGAAGTGTTATATGCACTAAAAGTTAGAAAATACATACGGCGTGACATTAGAAGATTGTTCATAGATACTGAAACCATCCATAATTATCCCAATATCATCATATTCGGCTGAGATACCGGCTACCGAACTTAAGCGTTTTCCTATCGCCACGATGCAAAAATAGTCGCCCCGGCAACGCAATACTTTACGCATAAACTTGGAGCTCCCGGACAGTTTAAAACCAGCATCATCCATGGTTTTTCAATGTTTCAAAGCATTCCTTTTCAAAATGGGTTGGTTTTAAAAGGATAGTTACCATTTCCTGGATTGCATCCGATAGTGTCATCTGGCGGCCGGCGCTGGAACTCATTGGTTTTGGAAGGCGCAGCGTAAAAAGGTGCACGGCTGAAACGGCACTAATTGGTCGAAACTGAGAAAACTAAACAGTGACATTTGCTTAGAATCCGCAATGGAACCGGGCCAGCATTAGAGCCAATTTTGTATGACATCACCTGCAAAGAAAAAACACTACTGGGCATGGTCTACCCCACCCTCTGACGTCACCTGACCTTGAGTGCAACCACTGCCACCATTGCTGGCCATCCCAGTCAGGGGCAAATAGTAGTAGCAACTCGAGCCTGGCCTGTCACACTGGGTGAGGTCAGAAGCCCAGCGCTCTCTCTACTAAGCTACAGGGGCAGACAAAGTTGATCATGCAACAATATCATTTCTACTGAAAATTCAAGGTTCACAGAGACTCAAGTTCAAGCAACAGCTCCTTGTGAATGCAGCTGTCAGCTGACATTGACAAGGGATAATTTACAAGTGACCCTGCTCTGTTCACTCTCCACAATTCTCACCCAGGATGGACAATTATCTGCGATGATTATCCTTTCTGAGGTGCTGAATAGTATTCTGGAAAATAATTGTTGATCCTGGAAAATTATCAAACATTTTTAATATTAGAATTCTAGCACAGCTAGTCATTGGTTCCTAGGTTGATGATATGATCATTTATTGTCGCTTCTTTTGTTATTTGGGTGTCATGGGCTTCAAGGTGGTTATCATGATGTCTACAACACTGTGGCTGAATTGATCTTTAGAATATAATATAGTTCGAACCATTTTTCTTTACTCTTTCTGGGGGATTATGTGTGATGTAATTTTATTTTATTTTGCAGGCTGAAGGACAGCAGGGAGCTGGTGATACTCATGGAGAAGCTCCTCCAACCCCTATAGCTGTTCCCACGGTGTCAGAGAAGGTAAGTTGATTTCAATTAATTGATTTTGAATGACAATTGAATGACAACAAGGAGCTTGATAACAAAGGACATCTGCTGAATGTGAAATGAAAAAGTGTTTGCATATTTTTAGGGCAGAACATTGCACATTACGCTAAGGACTTTGTTATTTCAACCTGTATATTCACTCACAGCCTCTGTCAGAAGAACTGTATATTCACTCACAGCCTCTGTCAGAAGAAACAGGTGTCCACACTTAGCAACGAGCTGCTGTTACTGTCACTGTGCCACAATTGTATCATGTTAATTTCTCACTTCTGGTTTGAGTATCTTGTGACATCCCGTCTGACTGATCATCTGTATCGGGCGTCCCACATGGGGAATGTGCGGTAGTATCCCGTTCGCCCTGTTCGCTGTATCGGGTGCCGGGTGACAGAGGGGCATGCGATGGTATCCCGTTCGCCCTGTTGTCTGTATCAGGTGCCGGGTGACAGAGGGGCATGTGATGGTATCCCGTTCGCCCTGTTGTCTGTATCGGGTGCCGGGTGACAGAGGGGCATGCGATGGTATCCCGTTCGCCCTGTTGTCTGTATCAGGTGTCGGATGACAGAGGGGCATGTGATGGTATCCCGTTCGCCCTGTTGTCTGTATCAGGTGCCGGGTGACAGAGGGGCATGTGATGGTATCCCGTTCGCCCTGTTGTCTGTATCAGGTGTCGGGTGACAGAGGGGCATGCGATGGTATCCCGTTCGCCCTGTTGTCTGTATCAGGTGTCGGATGACAGAGGGGCATGCGATGGTATCCCGTTCGCCCTGTTGTCTGTATCAGGTGTCGGATGACAGGGGCATGCGATGGTATCCCGTTCGCCCTGTTGTCTGTATCAGGTGTCGGATGACAGAGGGGCATGCGATGGTATCCCGTTCGCCCTGTTGTCTGTATCAGGTGTCGGATGACAGAGGGGCATGTGATGGTATCCCGTTCGCCCTGTTGTCTGTATCAGGTGTCGGATGACAGAGGGGCATGTGATGGTATCCCGTTCGCCCTGTTGTCTGTATCAGGTGTCGGATGACAGAGGGGCATGTGATGGTATCCCGTTCGCCCTGTTGTCTGTATCAGGTGCCGGGTGACAGAGGGGCATGTGATGGTATCCCGTTCGCCCTGTTGTCTGTATCAGGTGCCGGGTGACAGAGGGGCATGCGATGGTATCCCGTTCGCCCTGTTGTCTGTATCAGGTGCCGGGTGACAGAGGGGCATGCGATGGTATCCCGTTCGCCCTGTTGTCTGTATCAGGTGCCGGGTGACAGAGGGGCATGTGATGGTATCCCGTTCGCCCTGTTGTCTGTATCAGGTGCCGGGTGACAGAGGGGCATGCGATGGTATCCCGTTCGCCCTGTTGTCTGTATCAGGTGTCGGATGACAGGGGCATGTGATGGTATCCCGTTCGCCCTGTTGTCTGTATCAGGTGCCGGGTGACAGAGGGGCATGCGATGGTATCCCGTTCGCCCTGTTGTCTGTATCAGGTGTCGGATGACAGAGGGGCATGTGATGGTATCCCGTTCGCCCTGTTGTCTGTATCGGGTGCCGGGTGACAGAGGGGCATGTGATGGTATCCCGTTCGCCCTGTTGTCTGTATCAGGTGTCGGATGACAGAGAGGCATGTGATGGTATCCCGTTCGCCCTGTTGTCTGTATCAGGTGCCGGGTGACAGAGGGGCATGTGATGGTATCCCGTTCGCCCTGTTGTCTGTATCAGGTGCCGGGTGACAGAGGGGCATGCGATGGTATCCCGTTCGCCCTGTTGTCTGTATCAGGTGCCGGGTGACAGAGGGGCATGCGATGGTATCCCGTTCGCCCTGTTGTCTGTATCAGGTGCCGGGTGACAGAGGGGCATGTGATGGTATCCCGTTCGCCCTGTTGTCTGTATCAGGTGCCGGGTGACAGAGGGGCATGCGATGGTATCCCGTTCGCCCTGTTGTCTGTATCAGGTGTCGGATGACAGGGGCATGTGATGGTATCCCGTTCGCCCTGTTGTCTGTATCAGGTGCCGGGTGACAGAGGGGCATGCGATGGTATCCCGTTCGCCCTGTTGTCTGTATCAGGTGTCGGATGACAGAGGGGCATGTGATGGTATCCCGTTCGCCCTGTTGTCTGTATCGGGTGCCGGGTGACAGAGGGGCATGTGATGGTATCCCGTTCGCCCTGTTGTCTGTATCAGGTGTCGGATGACAGAGAGGCATGTGATGGTATCCCGTTCGCCCTGTTGTCTGTATCAGGTGCCGGGTGACAGAGGGGCATGTGATGGTATCCCGTTCGCCCTGTTGTCTGTATCAGGTGTCGGATGACAGAGGAGCATGTGATGGTATCCCGTTCGCCCTGTTGTCTGTATCAGGTGCCGGGTGACAGAGGGGCATGTGATGGTATCCCGTTCGCCCTGTTGTCTGTATCAGGTGCCGGGTGACAGAGGGGCATGTGATGGTATCCCGTTCGCCCTGTTGTCTGTATCGGGTGCCGGGTGACAGAGGGGCATGTGATGGTATCCCGTTCGCCCTGTTGTCTGTATCAGGTGTCGGATGACAGAGGGGCATGTGATGGTATCCCGTTCGCCCTGTTGTCTGTATCAGGTGCCGGGTGACAGAGGGGCATGTGATGGTATCCCGTTCGCCCTGTTGTCTGTATCAAATGTCTGAAGAATGTCTCGTGATACCTTGTCTGGCCTGTCGTCCATAGCAGGTGTCTGAGAAATGTGCGGTGTGGTATCCCGTCAGGTGCCGGAGGAGCGTGTGGACGGCAAGAAGGCCCGTGTGCCGCGGCGGATTTTGCACTTCAGCGATGGCACTATGGAAGAGTACAGTACGGATGAGGACGAGCCCGACCAGCCAGCGCCGGACGCGCTCGCCCACCTCCGCGACGAAAACCCGGTACGTAACGATCGTCCGAGGGTCGGGAACGGGGGTATGGCCTCTCGGGCCCGGGGACCCTAGACGGTGAGATGGGGATGGGGTGGGGGCACGGTAGGCTCACCGTCTCTGGTGATGCCAAAGATATTGAAGAGCATTGTTTCGAATTTTGCTAATTATTTTTGCGCTTCTAGTTTCAAACGTGGTTCATGCATTTGTGATGCTATATTTCCGGTCAGTTGCTGCAATCTTTGATGAAACAAATACAGATCATGAAACAATCCTGCCCGTAGTAGCCCATTTCTTCCCCGACCATTTGGCACCATTGTATTGTGGTGACATTACATGTGCCTGCTGTGTACGAACAGAGAACCATGGGCTGGTTACCGTGGGCCTGGTGGTGGTTCCGCTACACGGGGTACCGCAGTCTTGGAGGTGTGGACGACCTGGGCGAGAAGCTGGCCTACATGTTGGGCATCACCTCGCCCAAATACCAATACGAACTGGACGAGTACTACGAAATGAAGAAAAAGGTCGGTGGATGGCAGGCGCCGCTTTACTCTGTGTGACCGGTCGTATGTTCCTATGTTTCCCTATGTTTTACTCTGTGTGACCGGTCGTATGTTCCTATGTTTCCCTATGTTTTACTCTGACCGTATCTACGCCCGTCCCTATGCAGTTTACTCTGTGTGACCGTATCTACGCCCGTCCCTATGCAGTTTACTCTGTGTGACCGTATCTACGCCCGTCCCTATGCAGTTTACTCTGTGTGACCGTATCTCCGCCCGTCTCTATGGTTTACTCTGTGTGACCGTATCTCCGCCCGTCTCTATGGTTTACTCTGTGTGACCGTATCTCCGCCCGTCTCTATGCAGTTTACTCTGTGTGACCGTATCTCCGCCCGTCTCTATGGTTTACTCTGTGTGACCGTATCTCCGCCCGTCTCTATGCAGTTTACTCTGTGTGACCGTATCTCCGCCCGTCTCTATGCAGTTTACTCTGTGTGACCGTATCTCCGCCCGTCCCTATGGTTTACTCTGTGTGACCGTATCTCCGCCCGTCTCTATGGTTTACTCTGTGTGACCGTATCTCCGCCCGTCTCTATGCAGTTTACTCCGTGTGACCGTATCTCCGCCGGTCTCTATGGTTTACTCTGTGTGACCGTATCTCCGCCCGTCCCTATGCAGTTTACTCTGTGTGACCGTATCTCCGCCCGTCCCTATGGTTTACTCTGTGTGACCGTATCTCCGCCCGTCCCTATGCAGTTTACTCTGTGTGACCTGTGTGACTCTGTGTGACCGTATCTACGCCCGTCCCTATGCTTTACTCTGTGTGACCGTATCTACGCCCGTCCCTATGCAGTTTACTCTGTGTGACCGTATCTACGCCCGTCTCTATGGTTTACTCTGTGTGACCGTATCTCCGCCCGTCTCTATGCAGTTTACTCTGTGTGACCGTATCTACGCCCGTCTCTATGGTTTACTCTGTGTGACCGTATCTACGCCCGTCCCTATGCAGTTTACTCTGTGTGACCGTATCTCCGCCCGTCCCTATGGTTTACTCTGTGTGACCGTATCTACGCCCGTCCCTATGCAGTTTACTCTGTGTGACCGTATCTACGCCCGTCCCTATGCAGTTTACTCTGTGTGACCGTATCTACGCCCGTCCCTATGCAGTTTACTCTGTGTGACCGTATCTACGCCCGTCTCTATGCTTTACTCTGTGTGACCGTATCTCCGCCCGTCCCTATGCAGTTTACTCTGTGTGACCGTATCTACGCCCGTCCCTATGCAGTTTACTCTGTGTGACCGTATCTCCGCCCGTCCCTATGGTTTACTCTGTGTGACCGTATCTCCGCCCGTCCCTATGCAGTTTACTCTGTGTGACCGTATCTCCGCCCGTCCCTATGGTTTACTCTGTGTGACCGTATCTACGCCCGTCCCTATGCAGTTTACTCTGTGTGACCGTATCTCCGCCCGTCTCTATGGTTTACTCTGTGCGACCGTATCTACGCCCGTCTCTATGGTTTACTCTGTGTGACCGTATCTACCGGTCCCTATGCAGTTTACTCTGTGTGACCGTATCTACCGGTCCCTATGCAGTTTACTCTGTGTGACCGTATCTCCGCCCGTCTCTATGCTTTACTCTGTGTGACCGTATCTACGCCCGTCTCTATGGTTTACTCTGTGTGACCGTATCTCCGCCCGTCTCTATGCTTTACTCTGTGTGACCGTATCTACGCCCGTCTCTATGGTTTACTCTGTGTGACCGTATCTCCGCCCGTCCCTATGGTTTACTCTGTGTGACCGTATCTACGCCCGTCCCTATGCAGTTTACTCTGTGTGACCGTATCTCCGCCCGTCTCTATGCTTTACTCTGTGTGACCGTATCTACGCCCGTCCCTATGCAGTTTACTCTGTGTGACCGTATCTCCGCCCGTCTCTATGGTTTACTCTGTGCGACCGTATCTACGCCCGTCTCTATGGTTTACTCTGTGTGACCGTATCTACCGGTCCCTATGCAGTTTACTCTGTGTGACCGTATCTCCGCCCGTCTCTATGCTTTACTCTGTGTGACCGTATCTACGCCCGTCTCTATGGTTTACTCTGTGTGACCGTATCTACGCCCGTCCCTATGTTTTACTCTGTGTGACCGTATCTACGCCCGTCTCTATGGTTTACTCTGTGTGACCGTATCTACGCCCGTCTCTATGGTTTGCTCTGTGTGACCGTATCTACGCCCGTCCCTATGCAGTTTACTCTGTGTGACCGTATCTCCGCCCGTCTCTATGCTTTACTCTGTGTGACCGTATCTACGCCCGTCCCTATGCAGTTTACTCTGTGTGACCGTATCTACGCCCGTCCCTATGCAGTTTACTCTGTGTGACCGTATCTACGCCCGTCTCTATGGTTTACTCTGTGTGACCGTATCTACGCCCGTCCCTATGCAGTTTACTCTGTGTGACCGTATCTCCGCCCGTCCCTATGCAGTTTACTCTGTGTGACCGTATCTCCGCCCGTCTCTATGGTTTACTCTGTGCGACCGTATCTACGCCCGTCTCTATGGTTTACTCTGTGTGACCGTATCTCCGCCCGTCTCTATAGTTTACTCTGTGTGACCGTATCTACGCCCGTCCCTATGCAGTTTACTCTGTGTGACCGTATCTCCGCCCGTCCCTATGGTTTACTCTGTGTGACCGTATCTACGCCCGTCTCTATGCAGTTTACTCTGTGTGACCGTATCTCCGCCCGTCTCTATGCTTTACTCTGTGTGACCGTATCTACGCCCGTCTCTATGGTTTACTCTGTGTGACCGTATCTCCGCCCGTCTCTATGGTTTACTCTGTGTGACCGTATCTACGCCCGTCCCTATGCAGTTTACTCCGTGTGACCGTATCTCCGCCCGTCTCTATGGTTTACTCTGTGTGACCGTATCTACGCCCGTCTCTATGCAGTTTACTATGTGACCTTATCTACGCCCGTGCCGACAGGAGGAGGAGGAGAAGGCTCAGCGCGATCTGGAGGAGGCCGGCTGGACAGCCGGCACCGCCCTCACTACCGCCACCGGCGCTCCCTCCTCCGGCGGTGGTGTCGGCTCCAGCCCGGCCGCCTACCTTTTGACTTCGGACCCCGCGGATCCGGTTACCTCGCCGCCGGCGGGCGGTCTGCCGGACCAGACGGCCGCTGGTGTGTCCGGGCAGCCGGTGTCGGCCAATACCACACCCTGAGGCGACCTGGGCCGGGCGGGTCAGGGCGGGGAGACGCACCCTCCAGTCAGCGAGCCGCCCGGCGCAGCGGGAGCAGCACAGCTCCCGGCATCTACAGCTCCCAGTTGGCCAGTCGTCTGTGGCGTGACGTGGCCTGGCGAGGCGTGGCGTGGCGTGGCGTGGCGTGGCGTGATGGCGTGGCGTGGCGTGGCGTGGCGTGGCGTGGCGTGGCGTAGCGTGGCGCGTTCAGTAGTTCCCCTGGGTGAGGCTCATGTACAGCTGCATCGCCTCAGACTGGTGGTGTCACACCTTGCGTTGTGAGCCCTGGTGGTGTCACACCTTGCGTTGTGAGCCCTGGTGTCACACCTTGCGTTGTGAGCCCTGGTGGTGTCACACCTTGCGTTGTGAGCCCTGGTGGTGTCACACCTTGCGTTGTGAGCCCTGGTGGTGTCACACCTTGCGTTGTGAGCCCTGGTGGTGTCACACCTTGCGTTGTGAGCCCTGGTGGTGTCACACCTTGCGTTGTGAGCCCTGGTGGTGTCACACCTTGCGTTGTGATCCACTGGCTTCCGGTCGCCAATACGAAGCGATGACGGAGCCGTCCAGCGTGACCCGGTCGTCAGTGAAACGGCACGTTATACGAACGGCGAGTCAAGTAAGGGGTCCATCATGCAGTATCTCGACTCATGCATGCCACTCGCATAATACTTTTCTCCTATTTTGATACAGATATATAATGTATCACTGGGGATTATGCCTACTGCACAGTACTGTCAATTGAATCATGAATACATTCCCCGTTTGCCTTCCATCGTGGATACGACCGTGCCCATTACACGCGGATCGCTCCGTGATGGCTCCCAGAGCCATAATTTCACAAGTATATGTCAAAAGTATATGATTCAACGCATTTCCAAAGAATTCCTATGCCGATGTACGTTCCTATGCCTATATAAGACAAGCGTGTCGTTCGTCGATCGCAGCCGGTATTGTATTTTCCGCGATAGTGTTCATTTAAGGTTTGCCTTGCGTGTGATTGCGGCGCGGTGCACACGATCGCGCCATGCGAGCAGAAGCCTAGTGTGAAGCCAAGCTTCTAGACCAGCATGACCAGTGAAGGTGTCAACTGTCCGCTGGGAACGGCTCTCCACCGGCAGACACACGGCCGGTCTCCACCGGCAGACACACGGCCGGTCTTCTAGTCACAGCGCTCTCTTGTGTCTTGTATTATTGCACGTGTGAGAAATGATTGTATCTTTGCGTCACTCGATTGCGCGCGTTATCTTTTAGTTGTTTATCAGCCTGTGTTGTTATCGTGCGTGAGATCCGCTATGCAGCGGTGGTGGATTGTGTCCGGTTGTTGCTGCTGTCATCTGCGAAATCATAGAGTATTGAGATTGCTGTTTCAAATCATAGACGTGCTGTCAATAAAAGCGAGCCAAGATAAAGTGATGTCCAACACTTTCTGTCCAGCCGTGGACGCTGCGTTGATTAAACTTTCTGTCCAGCCGTGAACGCTGCGTCGATTAAACTTTCTGTCCAGCCGTGGACGCTGCGTCGATGACTAACAGCGATGGAGAGAAAGCCGTGACGTCACACAGTATATTTATTCTAACCAGTCCTTGAGGTACAGACAGTGCTCGGGTGTGACGGAGCCGATATCGGAGCACTGGTCTATCACCTGAAACAGACGGAGCAACCGGTCAGCAAGCTCGTCAAAGACCTTGGAGCAGAATGGGTGTAGGTGTTAAACAAGAGATGGGGCGGAATGGATGCCGAAGTTGTGGCCGTGAAGGATTGGAGATAACAGGTTCTTAAAGGAACAAACAACTGATAAATCACAAAAAGGCATGAACCGGCACTAACATTAGTGAAGGTGGTTGGTTAAAACGGCCAAACTGATTTTTTTTTTGTCAAGAAAACGTCCACTATGAGACCATTATTACAACAGGGCTTATCTCATTTTCAACTTCACGATCTCATTTTCAACTTCACGAAACAGCCCATCCCGCACTACTCCGAGACCGCACCCCGCTGCTCCCCCCCCCCCCCCCGCTCGACTGGTGGGCGTGGTTTATCTCACGGGGCAGATTCCGCAGGGAGTTTTGACGAGCCCGATAGGTGGCAGCAGCGTTTGTGTGGCCCGGTACAGCTTCAGCTGCTCCTGGTCACCTCCGCCGGCCTGCAGCCGCCGCTCCACCTTGCCGTCATAGATCAGCGTGTCCAGGATCTTCTCAATGTCCGGAACTGACAGTTTCACCTGAGGAGAACACGGCGGTGTCGTCACATGACAGTCTGCACCAACAGGCAGGACTTGCCAGAGTACAGAACACTGAACAGCGGTCATATGACAGGTCGTCATAGCAGCGGTCATATGACAGGTCGTCATATCAGCGGTCATATGACAGGTCGTCATAGCAGCGGTCATATGACAGGTCGTCATATCAGCGGTCATACGACAGGTCGTCATAGCAGCGGTCATATGACAGGCCGTCACAGCAGCGGTCATATGACAGGCCGTCACAACAGCGGTCATATGACAGGCCGTCACAACAGCCGCCATATGACAGGCCGTCACAGCAGCGGTCATATGACAGGCCGTCACAACAGCCGGCACAACAGCCGCCATGACAGACCGTCACAACAGCCGCCATATGACAGGCCGTCATAGCAGCGGTCATATGACAGGCCGTCATAGCAGCGGTCATATGACAGGTCGTCACAACAGCCGCCATGACAGGCCGTCACAACAGCGGTCATATGACAGGTCGTCATAGCAGCGGTCATATGACAGGTCGTCATAGCAGCGGTCATATGACAGGTCGTCATAGCAGCGGTCATACGACAGGTCGTCATAGCAGCGGTCATATGACAGGCCGTCACAGCAGCGGTCATATGACAGGCCGTCACAACAGCGGTCATATGACAGGCCGTCACAACAGCCGCCATATGACAGGCCGTCACAGCAGCGGTCATATGACAGGCCGTCATGACAGGCCGGCACAACAGCCGCCATGACAGACCGTCACAACAGCCGCCATATGACAGGCCGTCATAGCAGCGGTCATATGACAGGCCGTCACAGTAGCGGTCATTTGACAGGCCGTCACAACAGCGGTCATATGACAGGCCGTCACAACAGCCGCCATATGACAGGCCGTCACAGCAGCGGTCATATGACAGGCCGTCACAACAGCCGCCATATGACAGGCCGTCACAACAGCCGCCATGACAGACCGTCACAACAGCCGCCATATGACAGGCCGTCATAGCAGCGGTCATATGCCAGGCCGTCATAGCAGCGGTCATATGACAGGTCGTCACAACAGCCGCCATGACAGGCCGTCACAACAGCTGCCATGAGTCAGGCTGCACCAATGGACAGAACCTGACGAGCACAACGCATCCATCATAAGACAGGGTGCTGACGAATCGACCAGCTCTGGTAAGGTAGAGGGATACTGCGGCCCGCCAGAACGTCTTTGCAGTCATGAAATGAATAATGAGTGTGACGAAGTGGCCGTTGACCAAGCATAAACCAAGAAGACTTATTAATAGAGAGGAAATAACTTTATTCGTCTGGTATTTTGACTCAGTTCGAGCAGAAATCGAAATCCTGACCTATATGAATCTTCATACAAAAAGAGCCTCAGTGCATAAGGCGCGAAGTTGCCGTATTTGAAAGCAAATGTGAATACAATCATGAACGACTGTGCCATTTTGCGTCATCACACGTCACTGACCACGTGTTATTGACTGAGACACCTGAGACACCGCAAAAGAAGAGTAATAGCGAAGTTGTAGTAATTTTGATAGTTAAGATGCCTTTCACGTCACAGTAATGTACGTTGCAGCGCATGCACTCTGATATTTAGTCAAAGGATGAAGAGGAAAGACCGGTACCGTAAAGATTCATGGAGCAATTTGAATGCTCCTTGAAGAAGACAGCTCCCACACGGCGCAGGGCAATCTCTATCAGATAATGGGTACTCAGCAGAGCCTACGAACTATATCAGCTATCCTGCTGATGACCTGCTCTGTTGACTTTGTGACAACAAACATGGAAGATGCAGGAATAGTCAAAGCAGAAGGCAATTCATTTGTCAAACAATTCCATACGGACCCAGATGCATATTTGGGTTGGGAGGTAAGCGATCACTGAAATAAGTGCAGCACAAAAACTTAAGGGATCTTTTTTGCCGGACTTATGCATTCAAAATCAACGTTTTTACACTTGACTTGTCAACTCCTATGATTTGTAACGTGTTAAGGCTATCTATTGTCCATGCACAATATCATTACAATGAATAACATTGAGCTTAATCCAAACTTGTGTTGCTGAAAGTTCGACATCAATGCAAAATGCACCCTAGCATGTTAGGATTATTAAAGATGCAACTACCAAAGGTACTGAAATATATACTAAATATGCATTTCCATTCTCCTATAACCTCCCCACCACTATCCCAGTAACTGGGCGCGCGCGTGCGTGGCAGGTTCGTGAGGACGCCACCATCTGGTTCGTCCTGGACTGTATGACGCTGGACGAGACGCAGTACTGCGGGTTCGGGATGAGTGAGCCCGGTCCGCCGGCCGCCAACGGCGCCGGCCGGCACCACGACAGCGACATCTACACCGCCCACCAGGGGAAGGTGGATGACAGGTTAGACATGCGGACCGCACAGACGGCCCAGCAAGACTCCGGCTACCACATCGTTACGCCTGCTGGCATCCTGGCCTTCCACCGCTGCTGTTTTATTTCGTGTTTAACTCTGCCTGATTTTTACGTATTATCCAAGGCCGTTGTCCGCTGCATGAGACAACCCTAACATAACATAGAGTATCAGTATCCCCTGCATCCACTTTACGATGAGCTGAGCCACACTCTGCCACGTCCCCTTTACCGGGCCAGGTTGTCCCATACCACCAACCACGCAGCTCAATGAGCCCTTCCTACTCTCCCTGGCCAGGTCCGGGAACGCCAGCTGGTCGAGGCCGCGTCTGGACCGGCGCCAGGACGTGCAGTGTGACCACTGCGGCGTGCTGGACGGCAGGCTGCACGCCACCTTCTACCGCAACCTCAGCACCGGAGACGCCGCGCAGGACGTGAGCATCACCAACAGGACGTACCGCGTCAGCTGGGCCATCGGCGCCCTCGGGGAGGACGACATCGGCGGGCACAACTTCACGCCGCGGGCGGACAGGGAGTACATGTGAGGAGGGTGAGAGCGCCAGGAGATGGGTTGGAAAACGACAAAGCGGGAAGGTGGTTACCTATCTTCTCCTGAAATACTATCTAGTTGGAATGAAGATATAAAATTTGGAGTGAAGTGTCGCACGGACGACTAAAAAATTAAATGTATAAATGTCGTTATAAAATAACCCACCTAAGACATTTCGTTAGAATTGTTACCTTTCAAAAACAAACTTTAACAACAAAAATACTATGAAAGCAATGCTTGTGTGTTGTATGAGTGTCAATAAGTGTAGTTCAGAGCCCAGCGCCCACTATCTGCACCCGTCTGAAGTCACATCCCCCTCCGTCAGGTACATCAACTTCATCGACCCCCACGCCACGGTGGTGCCGCAGTTCGAGTCCCTCGCGGCGTCAGAGGCGGCGCGGTCCATAGAGACGGTGTTGGTGGCAGCCCTCGGCGGCGCGGTGCTGGCGCTGCTGCTGCGCTGAGCTGAGCGCGGTCCATAGAGACGGTGTTGGTGGCAACCCTCGGCGGCGCGGTGCTGGCGCTGCTGCTGCGCTGAGCTGAGCGCGGTCCATAGAGACGGTGTTGGTGGCAGCCCTCGGCGGCGCGGTGCTGGCGCTGCTGCTGCGCTGAGCTGAGCTGGGCAGATCTACATCGCAGCTCAGAAGTACGCTATTGCGTGCCTCAGAGCTATCTCGTCGAGGCTTCGCGCAATTCTAGCAGAAGACATCGGACAATGATACATGAAGGAGTTCTGGCTAATGCAGCTACCTTTGTGTGGCTAAACATGCATACACGAGCCACAGACGTACCTTGCTGATGCCGAGCTCTGAGATGTACTGCGCGATCTCCTTGGAGGAGGCGCAGGAGAGGTTTCTCATGGCCATCGGGCCGTCGGTGCAGCTGGCGGCCGCCTGTTCGGCGCGCTGCTGCAAGAACTTGTAGCACTGCTGGTTGAGCACCTCGACGAACTCCGACTCGAAGTCCTGGTCCGAGTACCAGGCGCCTCCTGTCACCGACTGGTCCGGCTCGATGTCGTACAGCATGTACACCTTCTTACGCGACGCCTGCCGACGAGAATATGACGTCAGTGGTGTGGGTGGATAATACGGGAATATGACGTAAGTGGTGTGGGCGGATAATACGAAAATATGACGTAAGTGGTGTGGGCGGATAATACGAAAATATGACGTAAGTGGTGTGGGCGGATAATACGAAAATATGACGTAAGTGGTGTGGGCGGATAATACGAAAATATGACGTAAGTGGTGTGGGCGGATAATACGAGAATATGACGTCAGTGGTGTGGGCGGATAATACGAGAATATGACGTAAGTGGTGCGGGCGGATAATACGAGAATATGACGTCAGTGGTGTGGGCGGATAATACGAGAATATGACGTCAGTGGTGTGGGCGGATAATACGGGAATATGACGTAAGTGGTGTGGGCGGATAATACGGGAATATGACGTAAGTGGTGTGGGCGGATAATACGGGAATATGACGTAAGTGGTGTGGGCGGATAATACGGGAATGTGACGTAAGTGGTGTGGGCGGATAATACGGGAATATGACGTAAGTGGTGTGGGCGGATAATACGGGAATATGACGTAAGTGGTGTGGGCGGATAATACGGGAATATGACGTAAGTGGTGTGGGCGGATAATACGGGAATATGACGTAAGTGGTGTGGGTGGATAATACGGGAATATGACGTAAGTGGTGTGGGCGGATAATACGGGAATATGACGTAAGTGGTGTGGGCGGATAATACGGGAATATGACGTAAGTGGTGTGGGTGGATAATACGGGAATATGACGTAAGTGGTGTGGGCGGATAATACGGGAATATGACGTAAGTGGTGTGGGCGGATAATACGGGAATATGACGTAAGTGGTGTGGGCGGATAATACGGGAATATGACGTAAGTGGTGTGGGTGGATAATACGGGAATATGACGTAAGTGGTGTGGGCGGATAATACGGGAATATGACGTAAGTGGTGTGGGCGGATAATACGGGAATATGACGTAAGTGGTGTGGGCGGATAATACGGGAATATGACGTAAGTGGTGTGGGCGGATAATACGGGAATATGACGTAAGTGGTGTGGGCGGATAATACGGGAATATGACGTAAGTGGTGTGGGTGGATAATACGGGAATATGACGTAAGTGGTGTGGGCGGATAATACGGGAATATGACGTAAGTGGTGTGGGTGGATAATACGGGAATATGACGTAAGTGGTGTGGGCGGATAATACGGGAATATGACGTAAGTGGTGTGGGCGGATAATACGGGAATATGACGTAAGTGGTGTGGGTGGATAATACGGGAATATGACGTAAGTGGTGTGGGTGGATAATACGGGAATATGGCGTAAGTGGTGTGGGCGGATAATACGGGAATATGACGTAAGTGGTGTGGGCGGATAATACGGGAATATAACGTAAGTGGTGTGGGCGGATAATACGGGAATATGACTTAAGTGGTGTGGGTTGATAATACGGGAATATGACGTAAGTGGTGTGGGCGGATAATACGGTAATATGACGTAAGTGGTGTGGGTGGATAATACGGGAATATGACGTAAGTGGTGTGGGTGGATAATACGGGAATATGGCGTAAGTGGTGTGGGCGGATAATACGGGAATATGACGTAAGTGGTGTGGGCGGATAATACGGGAATATGACGTCAGTGGTGTGGGCGGATAATACGAGAATATGACGTCAGTGGTGTGGGCGGATAATACGAGAATATGACGTAAGTGGTGTGGGTTGATAATACGGGAATATGACGTAAGTGGTGTGGGCGGATAATACGGGAATATGACGTCAGTGGATGAAGAGTGTGATGATGATCAAATAACATCTGAATATTCCGTTACAAGCAGGGCGGTATAAAAATGAGCCGCAATTCAGTGAAACAATATTCATAATCGCTATGACACAGTGCAGATAATGCCTGATGATCTCACAGCGACTGATGTGACCGACTTGATGAGTTTCTTTCCCTCCATGGTCTTCAGCAGTTTGTTCAGCTGGGTCATGCCCAGATTTGACTTGAAGCGAATGTCGCGAATCCATATTCCCTGAAAGAGATAACAAACCAAGTCATAGTCCACACGTCTGATGGTTAATCGACTGATAACATAAAAAAAAACATAGACAGCAGAAGCTAACTTTCAAATTCAAGTTCGTGGGTCAAAGCAAGCATCACTATCACAAAGTGACTTTAAATACCGAAACACATCTAAGCCGGATCTTGCCGTCATCACCACCACATCACCACCACATCACCACCACATCACCACCACATCACCACCGCATCACCACCGCATCACCACCGCATCACCACCGCATCACCACCACATCACCACCACATCACCACCACATCACCACCACATCACCACCACATCACCACCACATCACCACCACATCACCACCACATCACCAACACATCACCACCACATCACCACCACATCACCACCGCATCACCACCACATCACCACCGCATCACCACCACATCACCACCACATCACCACCACATCACCACATCACCAACACAACACACCCAACACACCAACACACCATGACAACTGCCACACCACCTCCAGAACCAGTACACAGAGAGTTCCTCTCAGTACTGACCTTATTTCCTGCCTCCTCAATGATTCCATACACTATCTTCTCCTCGGCGTCACCGCCCTTGGCACGATTGGCTCCTTTTAACCGGTAGATCAGCTCAGAGCCCTGCTTAAACAGGTCGATGTGGCCCTGAAAAACACGCAGGTGAGTCAGCACCCTTTTGCAATAGGTCAACGTAGCCGAGCAAAATATAAAGCAGCCCTTCCATTGGCTCGCTTATTTAAGTACTATTTATCTATCTATCTAAAGTATTTGCAGCTTTAAAAATAATGATCATCCACCATTTCAAAAGATCTGCATTCAGCTCCATCCACAACACTATATTTGACTCATAAACACCTTGAAATGCCCGAAATTGCCATATTGTTGTTTTATTAGACAACAATAAGACAACAACTCTCGGAATTGTTTCGAGAGATAATTCGGGAAAATTATCGGAACAATTATATCGGGAGATAAACTACATAGCATCGACGGTTCGAAACAGTAAATCTCAAAATGGAAAAAGAACTGTAGTAAAACAAATTTTTGACGCATCAATATGTCACGTACCCCAGCTAGCAGGTTGTTGACGGCTGACACACGCTCCTTCTGCTCCAAAGCCGGGTTGTCGTTCTGAATGACCTTATCGGAGACGCCTTTCGGATAGGTGCGACACAGCTCGAGGATCCTGCCGTAAGAGAACAGATAGCAGTTTTGTGACGTCACGGCCGCTACACAAATTACCTACGCAGTGAATACATACATTGCTGAGACGAATATCAAATCCACCGATCCACTGTAAACAGTTGTCCTAGTTATTCCAGACCTCGGTGAATCGCCTCCTCCCGACCTTCGCTTGATTGCCTGATACTGCTCAGATCTCAGACGTGCACTGAAGGAGGTGGGCACTTTTGTGCCCCCCCCCCCCCCCCCCCCCTCCTCCCTCCCCTCCCTCCTCCCCCATCTCTCCCCCCCCCCCCCACCACACATGTTTCGTAAATAACTCGTAAACGAAGAGGCAGTCCACTGCTATTTAGTGACATTTAAGCCAACACAGTAGCGGATCGTTTGCCAAAAAAAAATAGAGAAAGAAAATCGGTCTGTACATTTCTGAGTTTCATGGATTTAAAATCGAAGATGGCGGCGAGAATCGCGGTCGGCGAAGCGATATCTCAGGCACCAGCAGTCGGATCGGGATGATTCAAACGCCATTCGGCATCTCTTGGTAACCTGATGTCAGAAACATCTCACTGACCCCATTATGGTGACCTATGACGTCACGGAGGTCAAGTACAAAATGCCTAGTTTTGACCCAGTGACCTCATTTACCTTGAAGATATTGACCTAGGATCATCCAATTTCAGCAAATGAAGATCATCATAGCAGCTACCTATCCTATAAGTTTGATCGTTCTAGCTCACATACTTTCGGAGATCTCAGGGAGGGGAGGCACGTAAGTACTACCCCCCCCCCCCCCTGTGCGTGCTAGTGGCATACCCCTCTCCAGTGCGTGTGTAAGTCGCAACTGGAACATAATGTTATGAGAAGTGTGGCATCTCTCCATTACACCATCTGAACACTAACATAGACTGAATGTGTGAGAAATTGAGCCATTCAGGTGTTTATCCATTGCAAATATGACAGCACTGCATGGGACCGGGACACAGGCTGAAGAATGTGTCCAATTAACACAGCTAAGTCAACAATGCTGCAGGCAGTACAGGAATACTAGGTGAACCCCACACCTGCCACAGGGAATTGACACCATGCATCACAACTTCAGTCAGTAAGCGGCACAAGGGCAAAGTATCAGCCCGGAGGAGATAAATCGTTACAAATAGCAGACCAATATGAAGTTGAAGAGTGCTGCATTAGTAGTATATGTCACTGTGAGTTGTGACTCCAGTACACCCAAATCGCAAGTTGTGTTGTGAAAACAGATTAAAAGATCAGATGGCAGATTTATTAACCACACAGCAAACAATGCTTAGGTACCTAGTACAATATTTGATATCAGAAACCCACTCAAGCAAATATTTGGGTTGAAAAAAATCACATTGTGAAAACAACACATACAAGAGTTTTTCTTACCTTTCTTCGACTGGGCCAAGTGAAGGCTCTCCATCCTTCCCAGCACCACTTGTGGATGCCATGACTTATCACCAACTCACAGGAAGATAACAGTTATCTTGTAATCCTGGAACATGAGAATTGGTAACGGATGGAAACATGTTCAATTCTTCAATCATCTATGCTTTGGTGACTGATTCTGGTTAGTGGGTCCCAACACAGATGAAAACCAAAGCCCTATGCATTGGGTGTGAACAGTTTATGTTACTGAGCTTAGGTAAACAAAACATCTGGGATCAACAATGTTCAACTTCAAGTTTGCTTTCAATCACCACAGTCATGCCAGGCCTCACATCCAAGTCTTCTTAGGTAATGATAGGTGATTTGCTGGAAAAGGTCTAGCCTGAGTTAGGATGTCTAGTTAGGGCCACATCCTGTTAGGATAGTCTGTGACTATTCATGCTATTGTGGCTGGTAATATATATGATGCTGATGCACTTACAGAGAATAGTCGATCTTAACATGGTGTTTTGAACTGAGATGGCAGAATTGTAGCTTGGATATAGAAATCATATGATCCACGGCTCGTTTTTCCCAAAACTCTACCTCAACGGCTCTGGAGCAGATTTTCGAACGAACCGCCGAGGTTTATACCAGATTGACGGTGACGTCATAGCATTATAGCCAAGATTTTCTGTTAAAGTCAACCGACCTTGGCTCTATTTCGCCAAACTTTGGGCCTTTGGCGACTGCCGGCTGCGTAATTTGGAATGTAATATTGCGATCAGTCAAGACCCCGAAAAAGCAAGCAGGAAACTGCGGTGCGTTACCAAAAAAACAGCGATTTGACGATCCACATGGACCAACTTTGTCTACGAGATGGTATGGGGGAGGGGGGGGGGGCGACAGCCCCCACAGTTGGTTCCGCAGCGCAGCGAGCGAATGCGAGCGGAGCGTTCTAAACGTGGGTCCCTGCGACCGAAATTGCTGCAAAGGTTAGGTCAGGTTCGATTATGTTATTACAATATTGTTTCCCGCCACATCCTGGTCCATGGGGATCGTCAAATCGCTGTTTTTCGGTAACGCACCGCAGTTCCCTACTTGCTTTTTCGGGGTGTTCACTGATCGCAATATTACATTCCAATATACGCAACCGGCGCACATAAGCGCATTGTTTGCCTAATTCGATTCACCATAAACTCGGGAGGTGTGACGCGTTTGTGACGTACATCCGAAAATGACGTCATGGTATATAATATATTATTTCATCAAAATGTTCACAGTTCTCGGGTTTTTATGAAAAATGAATAGCAGAATCGTTATCTGCGATTGCTATGAAACTGTTTAGTCATTTCATAGCATTCGATCCAATCTACCCAAAAGCATGAACAGTACAGCGATTACTAGTTGGACATGTCCAGCAATTATATTTTTACCTTACACAGAGAACAAAAGTTAGATCGGGTAAATAACTGTAATAACTGACACTTGCAAACACCAAACTTTTCACTCTATTGGCAATGTAGACAATACCAATGCACTAAGGAATGCCAATAGCATGAAAAGTCTGGTGTATTGACATGTCTGTGAATCGTGATAGTCATTTACCCCAGGTAGGCCAGATTGGAAAATATCCACGCACTACGCTTAAAACCTCAGAGACCCATCATGCGCCGAAATTCGGCGCACCACAATTTGCGGCGAAATTTAACTAACTTTGCGCCGAAATTTAAAGCTAATTGAATGTGTTATATTTTACATATCCTTTCCTGGAGGCTTCTAAACAGGTTTAGGGCCGACCATTACTCATTAGTGACCGGGCCTTGCCGGCGAACGGCCAGGGCCGGCCAGGGCCGATGGACGAGGATATTGCAGTCGTGACGCGGCCGCATTCGAAGTGCTGCAGCGACATGCCGGACAGTTTCCAATTATTATAGGTGTATTCAAGGCGCTATTTGCCCTATGGTCACCTCACTGGTAACGTTCACAGTGCGTTGCGCGATTAAAACCGAATTGTTTGGCAAACTGTCGTTCACCAACGACCTGAGTACTGATATTTTTAGCCATCTATGCCGAGAACAGACCTTCACATAACTGCGTGGCGTCCATCATATTCCCATGGCCAATTCACGCCTGAGAAAGCCATACTATCAAGGGCAGTCAGAGACACTGATTCCAACGCGGCAATGCCTAGTAAAATTACAAAATACAGTACAGTTACAAATCACGACACACTTACTTCTCAGAGATCTTGCACTGGGATCACGCGCCATCCAAGCAAAAGAGCACCACATGCTGGTGCGTTGATCTCATTACAGACTTGTGCTTGATTCCCATTCCATGCCAAGCCAGATGGGTCTGATTCCGATTCCGATTCCAATAGATATTTTACAAGGGGAATCGATTCCGAATCCGATTCCAGGGCACCTAAAAAGCTTGATTCCGAATCTGATTCCATTGTTTTTATTCTGCATAAAAAAAAATCCGATCATATCTATATTTTGTACAAATAACATGAATGACATGAAGAGTAATATTAAATATATTATACAGGTATATTTAATATGGCTATTTTGTTATATAACTTTACAACAAAAATTAATTTATTGAGAAAAAAACTAGCCTGTGCTGCAAAATCGTGACAGTTCAGAAACTTCAAAGTTTAACGAAGGTTCAAAACAATATGATATTTAGACATACCTGGCTATGATCATGATGCATGGATGCTAGACGCTGCTCCAACATTTATGTACAATCGGTGATTTACGCTAGACGCTGCTCCAAAATATATGTACAATCGGTGATTTACGCTAGACGCTGCTCCAAAATATATGTACAATCGGTGATTTACGCTAGACGCTGCTCCACAATTTATGTACAATCGGTGATTTACGCTGCGCCAAAATTCCGTCGCAATCGGCGAGTTACGCTGGACATGTCGACGATAACATTTTTTTTTTCCCAGTCTGGCAGGTAGGTAGCCAGACACCTAAATCAGAGTACTGTTCACTGTCCCTGCGGTTTGGCGGTTAACCGCAGAATATATTCGCGTCCACCTATTTCAGCAAACATCTCCACAGGAAGGAGTCTTATGAACACTGAATGCTGTGATGTGCCACTTTACAATGCTATTTCGCATGCAGTCGCTTCTTACCGACCACAGGAACTACAGGCTACAGCTGTGTTGGCCAGCATGCAAAACATGGCAAGTTTCGACGAGATCTCGTCGGGGCAGGGTTGGCACCAACACATCAAAATTGGGGCAGCTTTTGAAAATTTTGGGCAGCTTTTTAAATGTTGGGGCAGCTTTTAGAATTTTAGGGCAGCTTCTGACTTTTTGGGCCAGAAGTGATTACCGAGCGGGCGCGAAGTGACCGTGAGGTTTCTCGTTAACATATTAGACAAATTTACATTTGACCCGGCCCGACCCGGCCATACAGACGCTTTTTCGGAAGATAATAACTTTGCAACCACTGCTCCGATTGAGATAAGGCTTTCACCATTGGATAGGACCATCAAATCAATTTTGATTTTGTTATGGTGCGTTCTGATAGGGGTGGTACCACAGCGTGTGGCACCCGCAGACGTCGAAATGAACACAAATCATTCTTAGAAAAAGTAGAATGAAGTGTAACCTCATGCTCATATTAGTATCAAATAACAAAAGAAAATCCAAAATATATTTTTGGCTATGAGCCTTCTTCAGTGGATAATCCACTGAATCCACTGAAGTCCACTGAAGAAGGCTCCACTGTTACCTACTGAAGAAGGCTCATAGCCCAAAATATATCTTGGATTTTCTTTTGTTATTTGATACTAATATGAGCATGAGGTTACACTTCATTCTACTTTTTCTAATAATTATGCTCAGAATAACGTTTAAAACAATTACAAATCATTCTTGATAAAAAATGGCTTGATTTATCCAAGCATTTATTTGTATACGCTGAAGCATGCAGCGGTCAGGAGTCAGGATGACGAGGACATACTCCCTTTTAGCGGATTCAAGAAAGAAGATCATGTACAATTTAATCAAACTTAATTTGTATGTTGGCATGCATGGAGGCCTGGCAATTTGCATGGGGGGACTAAAAGGACTAAAAGGACCATGTGTTACTACCATGTGTGCTCCCATCCCGTTGCATATTTCAAACCTGTTTTTTTAGCTTTACCAGTGCGCGCCTGCTCGGTCATCGCCCAAAAAGGCATTTTACTGGTAATTTATTGCTTCACACTAGATAAAACGTGACCATGAAGATGACTCTGATCCCCCCTGTCAACAGCATGTAGTTGAAAAGTGAATTTGTACTTTTGTACTAGATAAAACGTTATCATGAAGACAAACGACTACCCCCTCCCCCGGTCAACAGTATTTGCTGACTGAGGAGCAAAATTTGATCTGGAAAATCCTGTCCCAAATGGAACTTGCTGTCCAATTTGGGGCAGGATTTGGACTGCCCAAAATATCTTCTTGATGTTCCTGCCACATTTTGCATACTGGTGTGTTGGTGATGTCATACCTACCTTTCACCCCAACCACACTTTATGTTATCCCCTGCTGCTGACCAGTGACCGCTGCTGACCGCCGAACCGCAGGGTCCATGAACAGGCCTCGGTATATAATTTCACATGGCATCATATGAAATGTAAATACAGCTCATTATTTCACCAAAGGACATATTTGTGAGCAAACAAACATGCTTCAAACAGAACAAGCACTTAAAATCAAATGTGTTCCAGACAAATGTACCTATATGATGTCAACCAATTCATCACATACAAAAGCAATAGGAAAAATGCATAAGGTCTCGGTCGTGAGGGCTCATAGAAACAAATAAATAATGCCCTCGCGTTTCGGCAAAATATTTTGACTCGGCTGCGGTGTATTTGACTACAAGCGTTATATGCAAACAGCTGATGTTTACAAACAGCTGATTGATGAATTTCAAGCATTTTTTAATTCAGCAGCCAACAATTAATTATGAAACTTATTGAATGGGTTTTCCATCTTTTACACCCTTGTTCAAGTAAACAAGAGGTTAGGAAATCATAAGTCATCATTGTGAGAATATTAATGGAATATAAAGACCACGTAAAATAGACCCCAAAAATATTTAGCCAGTAGGTAGGGACATCTAGCGGCAGATGGTCAAAACTGTCACGATGCCGAAAACCGGAGGGTGTCATCCCGGGATTCCCCATGTATCGGCTGCCGAGCGGCTATGCATTAGCGATGACGTCACTGGTGCTCTAGTCCAGTCATGGCCAGCCCCCTCGCCGCAGCTGCGCTTTCGAGCGTTTTGCGGTCTTTTGACTGGTGTTGACGAGTGGCAATTTGAAGTCGTCGCTGTTAGATAGGTAAGTTAGGTAGTTAGGTTGCCAGTCTATGCTTTTCTTTTTTGTCTAAGTTTTTAAAACGTTTTTTTTAAACATTAAGCCAAAACAATGCCACTTCTCGCCCTCAGCTAGCCGCAGCGTGTGGCCGTCTCGCCCCTCAGCCAGACCGGGGCAGCGTATGCCCCCCCCCCCCCCCCCCCTCCCCAGCCGGACCGGGACAGCGTATGGCCGTCTCACCCCTCAGTCAGACCTGCAGCGTATGCCGTCTCGCTCCTCAGCCAGACCGGGGAAGCGTATGGCCGTCTCCCTCCCCCCCCCCCCCTCAGCCGGACCGGGGCAGCGTATAGCCATCTCACCCCTCAGTCAGACCGGTGCAGCGTATGGCCGTCTCCCCCTTCCCTTCCCTTCCCTTCCCTTCCCTTCCCTTCCCTTCCCTTCCCTCCCCTCCCCTCCCCTCCCCTCCCCTCCCCTCCCCTCCCCTTCAGCCGGACCGGGGCAGCGTATGACCGTCTCACCCCTCGGTCAGACCGGTGCAGCGTATGGCTGTCTCGCCAGTCGCCCCTCACACAGACCGGGCAGCGCATGGCCGGGAGCCCTCAGCATGAATTAAAGGGAATAGTTCACCTTTGGGAAAAATTTCAGAACACGATTTTATTATATTTTTTTAATACAGTTTCTTTTTTCTTTTTTAAAAATGGTCCTACATCGCACCAATTCAGGACAGAAGGTTGTAAATTATTAATTGTATCGTGTGCGTTATTGGTCTGCGCATGCTCTGTGCAGTGCTGGCACAATTCAGACGGTACGGTATATCATATATGCGCCGCATTCCTTCGCCAAAAAGTCAAATATCTTCGGCTGGAGAGTCTTTTCAGTCAAGAAAACAGTCAAGATAAGGATTTCTCAACACGGGCTACAAAACTGCTATCTCAGTTTAAAACTAATGTTGAAGGTGGACTATTTCCTTTAAGGGAGGGATAATTATCCTGTAAACGTATCCGCGGTAAACGTAATATTAAAATAGGATCGTACCTTAATCGGAACTATCCAAATCCCATTCGAAACATTCGCACCGCACCGAGCCACGTGCGGCGACGGCCGAGTCGTACCAGAGCGCCAGTGTCGTCACGCTGATGTTGAGCGATTGGGGCGCTAAAATCCCCGGATGACTCTACCTCTCTTGTAGCCAGACCGGGGCAGCGTATGCCCCCCCCCCTACGTATGGCCTTGCTGAAAACAGCTGATGATTGGAAATGGTGTGTACACTGTACAAGCGTATATATATATCGGACCAAGGCCATAGAGACTAGGTAGACCCGTCCTATTAGTAAAGTAATCTTGGACCCGTCCGGGGTGGGCAGCGAAATGCGTGATGTCACGGGCACGTGACGTTACACGCTCCCTATTAAAATAGTGTTAAATCGGCCTACTTTCGCGTCCTACCATTTGCATACCTTAGGTGCCAGAGCGATTACTTGAGCACGAAATGATATATTGAAACGTCCTCTACAGCTCGCTTTTGAGACATTTTCTCCTAAATTGCAAGGGTGAGCCGCTAGACGATGTCAAAGCGAGGCATGCAATCGAGTGAGGCCCATGTCCATATAAGGCAATGTTTGGATTTTGGCCACGGGGAACTGTCGCTGGATGCTGTTTTTGGTTGAAGTGCGAATTTTGTATTATTTCACCTGGTTGTTGATGAAGTAAGGTGACTTGAGGATACTTTGTAGTAGTATCTATCAGGTGAAAGTATTTTTTAATCTGGATTATACTTGTTTCACCTACAATTATGTTGAAGATCGTTGAGTGACGAATGCGCCACCGTAAATAAACATGGCGGCCGCGCCGGTTGAAGGCGTAATAGTTTTGGTAGACCGAGAAGTGCCACGAGGCGGTCTACGAAAGGAAATACGCTTCTCCCGATTCGGCCACCCCATTGCGGGAAATCGAGCTGGAAAGTGACGCCATGGGACAGGGTGGACCTGGACACGTTACGGAGATCAGTGGCGGATCCAGGGGGGGGCCGTAGGGGCTGAAGCCCCTGCCTTAGAAAACGGCGCCATTTTTGTATAGGATTTGCCGGCGCCGAAGGCGCCGTAGCGTTTTCGGGAGGCCGCCAGGGCGCCCTTGCGTCTACCAACAGCATCGTAGCACTCTTGGAAGGCACCCTGGCACCCTCAGAACTCAGAAGACATCTTGCCGCCCTCACAACGCATTATGCCGCCCTCGGAAGGCACCATGCCGCCCCCGTCACCGAGGAAATATGCCGCCCTCAGGCCTGAAGCCCCCTGCCTTAGAAAATCCTGGATCCGCCCCTGACGGAGATAGCCATGACACCCCCTGATATCGGACAACTGATTTACGCCAGGCGCTCGCTGCGCTGCGGCATTAAAGCGTCATCTCGCAAAGTACTGCATGAATTTCAGCGAAATTGTATAGGAAGACGTGTAGTTGATGCAGCATAAGGTACTGTAAACTTCATGTCGATATCTATTATAATTTTTGAGTTGTAGAGAAAATCCGTCAGGGGGCAGATTCCACCCCCACCCCCATAATTACTGTAAAGGTTAGGTCAGGTTCGATTATGTTTATAACTATTGTTTCCTACCACACCCGGAAAACGAACGTCAGTTGTCTACGAGACCCCAAACCCCCATCCCCCGGTAGTGCCGCAGCGCAGCGAGCGCCTGGCGTAACTCGAAAGGCGGGTGGTAGGATTCGTTGGATTCTCAGTTCAGTATGTCTGATTTTGTTTACACTTAAAAATGTATGACACATATCAGCCGCAGACAAAATGAAAATTACAAATGATGGAGACAAGCTGCTATAAATGGGATGGCCTGGAACGGCGTTACAGGCCATCCCTCTTGGCACGTGTTTTCCCTCTTGGATGACCAGTTCACACAGAATTCGGCTGTTGTAAACCCGCTAAAACTGGGAAGGGTCTAAAAAACCGACCAGATTAGCAGACGAGCCCATGCTCCGAAAGTACTGGACCGATCTAAGTGATTTTTTCACCATTCGATTCAGAGTGGTCTGAAACGGTCCCGTTTTTGATTTTATACAGTTTGGTCCACCTTAAATGTACCAAATTGGACCAAAACTATTAGTGCAAATTTGCCGACGAGCCCATGCTCCGAAACCATTGAACCGATCTAGGTGATGTATTCACCATTCGATCCCGCGTGGTCCAAAACGGCACCGTTTTGGATTTCATATAGATTGGTTCACTCTAAGTGGACCAAAAACACCAAAAACCGTTGCCGACGAGCCCATGCTCCGAAACTATGGGACAAGGTCTGTATAGATAGTATAGGAGTTGACTGTTTAGCAATAATAAATGTATCACGTGATCAAAGCAATACCTACACCCCTACACCGGCAAAATAATAATGCGGCAAAACAATAGCCGAAGTGCGCCAAAAAAAATCAACCTTTGGACCTGCCATATATGGTCATGCTCCGCCCCGTTATGGTCACGTGGAATTTGAAGGGGGGTTGTATAGATAAGTTAGTATTTAGAAGTTAGTACTTAGAAGTTAGTACTTAGAAGAACATTAAAAGTGAAGCTCTGTGTCTGTATTATTATATTGTTTTCTTCTTCAATACTGTTAAATATATTTCACTCAAATCAGTGCATTCAAGTTATTCGCTATGTCAAGAACAATGTAGAAGCCTATACAATATACAATATACATGACAACAGACGAACACGACAATGCAGGTATCTGTCCTATTATCCTATCCTTTCTTTCCTGTCAGGTAGCGGGCTAATTCGGGGTCCGACATAGGGTCGCGATCCTCCTGCATTTCTAATGACCACATTTGGGCCCGCATTTGCACGTACATTGCTCTAAACTCTGACAATGGATTTTTAGGCCGAGGTGAGCTTGGTTGGCCAGTCGATGCTTCCATATCCAAAAGGTCGATCAGGTGAGCACTGCTGGCTGGAGGCTCCGGGCTGGCACTGGCCGCGAGGCTCACGCTGGCGAGGCCGGGCGTGTGTGGCAGACCGGGGGAGAGCGCGCCTGCCCAGGCAGAGGCGCGCAGCAGGCTCGGGTTCCGCGTCAATGGATAGCCACTCCTGGGACCCTGCTGGTTCGTGCGCGTTATATTCTTCGCCTCACTTGTAGGTGTTGTCTTGGAGGCTTTCCTAGAGGTGGCGGCTGTTGTGTCTTGCGGTGACATTCCCAGGGTTGGATCCAGGATTTTCTAAGGCAGGGGCCTTCAGGCCTGAGGGCGGCATATTTCCTCGGTGACGGGGGCGGCATGGTGCCTTCCGAGGGCGGCATAATGCCTTCCGAGGGCGGCGATGTACCTTCCGAGGGCGGCATAATGCGTTGTGAGGGCGGCAAGATGTCTTCTGAGGGTGCCAGGGTGCCTTCCAAGAGTGCTACGATGCTGTTGGTAGACGCAAGGGCGCCCTGGCGGCCTCCCGAAAACGCTACGGCGCCTTCGGCGCCGGCAAATCCTATAAAAAATGGCGCCGTTTTCTAAGGCAGGGGGCTTCAGCCCCTACGGCCCCCCCTGGATCCGCCACTGGACATTCCAGCTGTGAGTAGGACAGAGATGGCGTTGCCTCGCACCACAGCAATGGAGAGGCGCATTCAATTTGTTCTTCTGTTTATTATGTCATGTTATGGCTGTTGAATGAGAAGTTAATTGAGTGAGAACATGGCACTTGACAGTGAACGATAATTAATCTTTGAACAAAGATTATATTTACCTGTGGCGATGTCCCCACGGCCCACATGTGTCAACACTATCCGGCCATATATGTGTCATCACTTCATTAACCCGCGCCCCGCTGCGGGGGGGGGGGGCAAAATCTGCCCCCCCTCCCGGATTTTCTCAATAAGTTGAAAACTATGATAAATATCGACGTGAAACTCAGCACCTTATGTTACATCAATTTTACGTCTCCTCACCAAATTTCAGTGAAACTGATGCAGTATTTTGGGAGATAATGATGTTCTAATGACGTCATGTCATGCCATTTTTGGTGGAAAATGATAAATGTTTGCAAAATCGTAGAAAATCGAGTTTTGATGCAAATTGCAAATAAAAAACGTCAAAAGAAAGGAAATTACATTTTTCCTAAATGGCGATCTGGGATTTTCAGAATTTTTTGTTTTTGACCCCAAAAATAAAATAAAATGATTTCGGAAGAATTTCCACACAAAAAATTGTTTTGAAGATATTTAAAAAAATACTGAAGACACATTAGAGACCCAAGTATGGATGATACCCAAATCAAATTTCAAAGCAATATCTTTATTTTTGGCTGACTTATGGCTCCCTAAAGTATAAGTAACTCATGAAGTCATTTTTTTAAGTTACTTTTTTGTTGTTGCTTTTAGTGACCAGATAACGGCAAATAAATGCCACCGCTGTATTTCTGAGACAAAGCTGGTCTATAAACATGCCTTTTTATTTAGATTAATCAATTTCACATTGTGTCCTTATTGTGACCTGACCTTGACCTGAGGGACATTATATGGGTTCAGGTTGTGAAAATGGCTGCTTCTATCGAGTTATACGTGTAAAATAACCCATGCAACATGTGTCGCATGGCTTTTGTGGACCTGTGACCTTATGTGACCTGACCTTGACCTTGACGTTTGCTTACAATTTAACCTTTTCTTATGCGGGAGACGCATTATACCTTTGAGCAGGGCTGCGGAGTCGGAGTCGAAGTCGAAGTCGGAGTTGGAGTCGGAGTCGGAGTCGGTCGGAGTCGGCAGTTTTAGCCGAAGTCTGAGTCGCTAAAATCTTACCGACTCTGACTCAGGGCCGGAGTCGGAGTCGACTGTTTAGCAATTGGCGATTACTTTGGTCGGTAGAATAGTCGTCGGCCGAGGAACATTAACTTTACACCCTTTTTCGAAAGAAAATGAGTGGAAAATGAAACCTATAGTTTACTCATCTGGCGGTAGATTTCCGCATTTCCGCATATATTTCCGCATGATGAAGATACGGCAATCGAGTGAGGTCATAATTTTAACGTCATCTGATGATGATTGGGGTTTTGGACGCACCGACTCTTATTGTCACACGACGCCCATTTTAACGTCATCATGCTTCGTTTCGTCAAGGTGATTCGAATAATACCATGGCGACCACGACCAGGTTACTAATTCAAATTCAAAATTTAACCTCAGGTCAAGGCAACTTAAAGGGATATTGCCACCTTGCGGGCCAAAATGGAGTTTTGGGTGTGTATTGGTCGATTAAGCGTGTCCGATTTCACCTGCAAAATGTGGATCCCGAAACTCCCCCCATTAAATACAAAAATACATTTGCACCACTCATGCTTGGCACACATTCCTAAAATTGGAGTCGCCTCATCACTATTTATAATCACTTCTTTGCGGACTATTATTTTCTTTTGAATGTTGCAAACTCAACATCACCATTCCGTCAGTGAACTTTAAAATTAAAAACGTATGCAGTTAATTATATTTTCAACAACCTTAGCCTCTTTCATAATAAAACAGCAGGAATTGTTATGGCTCGACTTTGGGACCGTAAGAGATTTGTGACCTATACCTTATAAATAACACAGACAGACTTTTCAAGGTCAAGTCTCGGCGAATTCGTACGCTTCGGCTTTGGGCGGGCGCCAATTCCACAGCCAAACTGGATGAGAGCAGCCATCATGAATCTAGTACTGAGCACAGCTGGGACCAACGTTTTGGAGTCAGAAATAAATACAAAATGATTTGCCGATACACTGGTTTAGGTGCTGCAGGAGCAAGTTTGAGCTTGAGCATACATGATTGTTGATCCCCACCATTTTAGATGGTGGGGATGGTGGGGATGCTTTTTAGAAATCCTCCGGAGGTGGCAATATCCATTTAAGGTCATGTGGTGAACCAGGTATGCCGTGTAGGGCAATGTCGGACGCGTCTCGACGAGACGTGCACAGTGGTGTCGGTCTCACGTTCTTATCTTCATTTATGCTATCAAGAGTTGTTGGCAAAGAAGTGCTGGTTCCTCAGATGACCTCACTCGATCTTGTAGGGGTCACTGAGCAATAATTGTACTTGAGTCATCAATAATGAGATATAATACCATAATCTTAAAATAATCATTCTGATAATGCGTATCCTCTGATACGAAACTATTGTTATATTTTCTCTTTGACTTGAATGGGAATGTCACGAAACTGACCTGACCTTGGGTCACCGATATAAAACAAAACATCCGAGATAGCAGGGTCTTAGGTACATATTGCTTGATTACATCCTGTGAGTTTTGAAGTGCTCAGCAAAACACTGGCCAGTGGCTGTGGCATGACTAGAAAGGATCTAGCTTGCTTGTGCATTTAACTATGTTTAAAACAAACTTACTTTGTAATAGTTATTTAGATTTCCTTAAAAACCAGAAAAGATGCAAATTTTTGGTCCATTTAAGTCGGGATTTCGCCCTTGAGCACCGCCAATGGTTTTTGGGGGGAAATCCACACCCTAACTGGTAGACTTGGTTGCCGGGTGCGAGGCGGCGGAGAGCGGCGCACTCATTGGCCACTGTAAGACAGCGCAGGATCCGGGAGCAGCAGCAGCTCCAGCGAAGACGAGCTGGAACGAGCTGGGGCTGAAGCCCAGCTGCTGCGAGCTGGGCCGGCGGCGGCTGGCTGCGCTCGCCGCTTCGTGCCCGTTTCGCGGGTTCCGCCGCCTGCAGGCGAGCGGGACTGGGTTGGACGCGCGGCTGGCACGCCGCACCCGTGCTCGGGCGGCGTAGCATTGTTCTCCATACTGTTAAGAGTAAAGACAAACGGGAAAATAGATGGCATTGCAGACATTACTCTAGCATGCGGTTGGAGAACAGATATAGGCCGGAGTCGGAGTCGGAGTCGGAGTCGGAGTCTATTTTTTAAGGCCGGTGTCAGAGTCGGAGTCGGAGTCGGAGTCGATTTTTTTAGGCCGGAGTCGGAGTTGCTAACATTCTGTCGACTCCGCAGCCCTGCCTTTGAGAGCACTTGTGCGGGGCCAGAATCTGCCCCCCCCCCCCCCCCCCACCCAGTGGGGCACGTTCCGCTGGAGACCCCATGGCGGGGCGCGGGTTAAACTCCATTAATGCATGTTCTTTGAGCTGTGTGCACATGTGTCTCCAAATATCCTTAATTTAGCTTATTTTTGTCAGGTATAGTGTAGATTGAAACCCAATTTGTGTTTGCTTCGCATATGCCTTATGTGCGTTCAGACCGCCATATCCCCATTAGTTCGAGATATTTAGTTGAGTTCTCACGACTTCCGCTGAATACCTAACCAACACCAGCTTTTCTGGTTAATTCTGGACCACAATATTCTCCCCGAGGCGAATTTCTCACCAAGGCAAGTTCCTCTCCAAAGCAATTCCATCTCCTTGCCACAAAGAAACTCCTGCTTAGTACCGATTAGCACCCGTCAACCTGCAAAACTTCGAACGTGGAAGATAACTAGAAGGACGAGACTTCCCGGAAGTTGAACGCGAGAGCCAATCAGCTATGCGCCATAACAACAACGTTGATCTCCCATTGTCACTGGCCATGACCCCGGAGCTCTCAGCTTTAGCCAATCCAGAACTCCATGGGCCATGCCATGTATTCACTTCCTGTTCCCTGGCTTCAAACATTCACACTCGGAAGCAGGAACGGATCCAACCTTTTCCCCTCCCACAACGGCTGAAATCGTCCGAAAATCAATTTCCTCAATTTAAAGAAATCCTTAGCCAATTCTGCTCAGGAATGTCTATGCAAGTGAGTCCTCAATACACCAGGAAGCGAAATCTGATCACCCTTTTCAATGTTGTCTACTGCGATAAGCACCCTCCTCCAACCAGCTTGTGTTGAACGTTGTTAGTCCGCCAGTGTTCAGAGCATAGGCGTACACAAGGGGGGGGGGGGGGGGGGGGGGTGCAAACGGGGCAATTGGCCCTCCCCCTGAGCCCTGAAGGTCTGTACATGCCCCTTTGGTCGAAAAAAAAGAATGTTTTTTTATATTTTTATAGAGAAAATGGTGGAAATATGCCCTTTTAAAGAAGTGGACCAAATCCGGGATTTTTTTTTGGTGGGGGTACTTTATGCCCCCTCCTGGAGTGAATCCTGGGTACGCTACTAGTTCAGAGGAGACCTAGCGAGCCGAGTCGGTTACATTTCATAGAGAAAACCGGGAAAACCGATTTCGGTTCACACCGCATTTCACGGGAAACCAGAGGAGAGACAGACGCCAGCCGCAGGCGGCTCACCGCACACACGTTACCGTGCGAACTTATGCTGAATGCATATTATTTTTACAAAACTTATAGCGAATGTGATCGACTCAAACAAATGAACACATGATCGCTGCAAACAGACACTGCGGGACTACAGCTGCTGAGCGTTGCGCCCGCTTGGCGTGTCGAATAAAACTAAGTTTGCATATGCTTACTTTGCAGGTGTAAATCGGCCCGTACTGCAGGTGTGAATCGGCCTGTACCTATCAGCGCAGAATATCTTGAATAACGGGGCTACCTAGGCTGCACGGTGGAGTGATACCGACTGTAGTAAGGCAACCAGTGGAACATATATCTCAAGATCTGCATAGGCCGCGACTAATGTAGGGTAGTTAAGAACTGAGTGTTCTTAGCTCAGTGTCACAAAGCGACAAAGGCGAGTCTGTACGCTCACTGACGTTACATTCACTGTGGCTTGATATTGGCTTAAACGATGCATTTCCTGATGTTCAAGCTGTCCGTGAGTCAGGTTAATTTAGTAAGACTTCCTCACACGGCCCGCCGCTGCAGAGGTTGGGACGGTTCCCACCGGCAGACGTCTGACCAGCGGCCGGTGACGTCACGCTCGATGACGTCACGCTCGTACCCATGTTCCACCGGTGACGCACGGGGCTGTAGGAGTTAGCCGTGGGTGACGCACTGTGGCGGCATCCGTCTGCCTGCCGCTGACGGGCTGCCCTCTGATGACGCCGACCCGGCAGCGGGCGGCCCGGGCCTGCCGCCGCGGAACGTCGCCCGGAAAGTCCCCCCCCCCGCCCCCGCCGGCGCCCTGACCATGACATTGGCCCGGAATTCCTGGCGTCGCGAGCTGGGGCCGCAGCCGGAAATGCCGGCAAATCGGCAGAGCTGATGCTGCTGCTGCTTCTGAGAATCGCCCGGTGTGGGGGGGGGGGACAGGTGGCGCTAGTTCCGCCCGGCCCGCTGCCGTGGCGCTGCGGAGAGCTGCAGCGGCGGAAGGCAGCCACACACAACCCACACTAGCACTACACCGGTGCCTGCACGGGGACCTCCACTGGTGTGACATAATTCCGCTAAAGTAACATGCAGAAGACTGGTGGCGCCGGGTCGGAAGCAGTATGATGGAGGCCGGGGGGGGGGGTGAGGAGAGGGGTGTAGTGGCTCGGTCTCGGCCACAGGAAGTCCAAGGTCTCCACGCTACGGGCCAGAATAGCTCGCGGGCTGAAGTGAGTCGGGTTCAGTGGTATGGGGGCGGACGTGGGCGAGAAAGGTGCTGGTATGTGAAGAATGGCCGTCCGCCCCGCGCCCGCGCCCGCCCCCGCCCCCGCCCCCGCCCCGCCCCCCACCACAGCCCGTCCCCGGCTCCGCCCGCGTCCGCCGGTTCTTGCCGGTTCTCTGGACTCTGTCTCTACAGGTTGCGAGATGTGGTCAGAATAAAGAGACATTGTTTTTCGATGTTGTCTCTTTACAGCCTATTTCGCATCCATAAGCCTCGTTAGAGCCACATTGAATTTCACACAAGACCGTATCCAAGGAGGTACCCTGGCCTCCCGCAGGTACCCCCTTGAGCTGAGGGTCCCATTTTATTTTGTCTAAGGGGCCCTAAGCGGTCTTAGGGGCTCTTGGCTGGCCAGACGTACCCTCGGTCGATCTGAGGGACGATCGGTCGGCCCGTGTGTGTGTGTGTGTGTGTGTGTGTGTGTGTGTGTGTGTGTGTGTGTGTGTGTGTGTGTGTGTGTGTGTGTGTGTGTGTGTGTGTGTGTGTGTGTGTGTGTGTGTGTGTGTGTGTGTGTGTGTGTGTCTGTGTCTGTGTCTGTGTCTGTGTCTGTGTCTGTGTGTGTGTGTGTGTGTGTGTGTGTGTGTGTGTGTGTGTGTGTGTGTGTGTGTGTGTGTGTGTGTGTGTGTGTGTGTGTGTGTGTGTGTGTGTGTGTGTGTCTGTGTCTGTGTCTGTGTCTGTGTCTGTGTCTGTGTCTGTGTCTGTGTCTGTGTCTGTGTCTGTGTCTGTGTCTGTGTCTGTGTCTGTGTCTGTGTCTGTGTCTGTGTCTGTGTCTGTGTCTGTGTCTGTGTCTGTGTCTGTGTCTGTGTCTGTGTCTGTGTCTGTGTCTGTGTCTGTGTCTGTGTCTGTGTCTGTGTCTGTGTCTGTGTCTGTGTCTGTGTCTGTGTCTGTGTCTGTGTCTGTGTCTGTGTCTGTGTCTGTGTCTGTGTCTGTGTCTGTGTCTGTGTCTGTGTCTGTGTCTGTGTCTGTGTCTGTGTCTGTGTCTGTGTCTGTGTCTGTGTCTGTGTCTGTGTCTGTGTCTGTGTCTGTGTCTGTGTCTGTGTCTGTGTCTGTGTCTGTGTCTGTGTCTGTGTCTGTGTCTGTGTCTGTGTCTGTGTCTGTGTCTGTGTCTGTGTCTGTGTCTGTGTGTGTGTGTGTGTGTGTGTGTGTGTGTGTGTGTGTGTGTGTGTGTGTGTGTGTGTGTGTGTGTGTGTGTGTGTGTGTGTGTGTGTGTGTGTGTGTGTGTGTGTGTGTGTGTGTGTGTGTGTGTGTAACTGGTCTATAGTTTTCCTTCTAAAGAGGAAAACTATAGACCAGTTAGTCTGACCTCATTAGTCTGCAAGGTGCTTGAATCAATCATCAAAGATAAGATTGTTGAATTCTTGGAGCAAAATGAACTCATCAAGGATACACAGCATGGCTTTAGGAAGGGCCGTTCTTGTTTAACTAATCTTCTGGAGTTTTTGGATGTTGCAACAGATAGCTTTGATCAGGGTAAACAGCTAGATGTAGCTTTTCTTGATTTCAGTAAAGCATTTGACAAAGTCCCCCATACAAGACTGGGGTTGCAACTTAAAATTCATGGGATCAGGGGCAAGATTCTGGATTGGATAGAAACGTGGCTTTCAGGACGCCAGCAAAGGGTTATATTGAATGGGTGCCAATCACAATGGAAGGAGGTTCTCAGTGGGGTTCCACAGGGCTCAGTCCTGGGCCCATTGCTTTTTATAATATTTGTGAATGCAATTGAGAACAGTATAGACAGCAAAGTCTTGAAATTTGCAGACGATCTAAAAGTTGTCAGGATTATTAGAGGAAAACATGATCAGGATGTTTTTCAATCAGATCTGGACAAGCTAGTTGAGTGGTCTGAAGCATGGCAGATGAAATTCAATTTGAGTAAATGTAAGATTATGCACGCTGGACGGGTTAGCAGTAAACATAGGTATGAAATGGGTGGGCAGAAAATGGAGCAGATTGAAAAGGAAAGAGATTTAGGTGTCGTGGTAAACAATAGACTATCAGCGTCAGACCAGGTTGTAGAAGCTAGGAAAAAGGCACTTAGAATGCTAGGGGCCATTAACAGAAATGTTTCCTACAAGAGTGAAAAGGTAATAACAAAACTGTATTGTGCATACGTTAGACCACATTTGGAGTATTGTGTACAAGCCTGGTCTCCAACATATGAGAAAGATTGCTGGTTGTTAGAAAGAGTTCAAAAAATGGCAACAAAAATGGTTAATTGTCTTGGTAGTTTACCTTATGAAGATAGATTAAAGAAATTGGGTATGTTTTCACTTAGATATAGAAGGCTAAGAGGAGATCTAATTGAAGTCTTCAAATTTGTAAATAGTCAGCATTCTGGATATTTAAAGGGTATGTTTGAGTTCAATAGGGAAAATCGAGGTAGAGGTCATCAGCATAAACTCATTATGAAACAAAGCAGGACTAGGCTACGACAGTCATTTTTCAGTAGAAGGGTTGTAGGACATTGGAATATGCTACCAGGGGATGTCGCTGATGCAGTGACACTTGCTTCCTTCAAAATTAGATTAGATAAATACTTTACGGAGAAGGGATTAGTTCATAAATACTCGTGGGATTAGCCTTCTTTTATGCAGGTAGAGTAAGGTGATTTGAAGGGGCGAGACTGGTGGAGGGGGGGGGGGGGGGGTGGGGTGGGGTGCAACCTCGGATGGGCCCAAGAGGCTCTTTGTTGCACTTTTCTTTTATGTCTTTATGTCTTTATGTGTGTGTGTGTGTGTGTGTGTGTGTGTGTGTGTGTGTGTGTGTGTGTGTGTGTGTGTGTGTGTGTGTGTGTGTGTGTGTGTGTGTGTGTGTGTGTGTGTGTGTGTGTGTGTGTGTGTGTGTGTGTGTGTGTGTGTGTGTGTGTGTGTGTGTGTGTGTGTGTGTGTGTGTGTGTGTGTGTGTGTGTGTGTGTGTGTGTGTGTGTGTGTGTGTGTGTGTGTGTGTGTGTGTGTGTGTGTGTGTGTGTGTGTGTGTGT
>JAXIVJ010009555.1:2500-40000 GCA_036785665.1 Chirona hameri | reverse complement strand
TGTGGGGCAAAGATAAATGGCAAAAATATATACTAATAACAGTTCTAACATTGAGAAATGAGCATCCGATCTTACACGCTTGACAACGTCAAAATGGTCTAAACATCCGATTATCTATTTAACCCTATTTGTAACAGGGGGGGGGGGGATTCCGCCCCCCCCCTCATGTTTTTCGCAGATATCTCCAGAACGGCTGGGAGCAGGCCCATGAAATTTTGGGACTTTTCATAGAATTGAACTCCGCATTTGGAGTCAAAATTTTGAGTTCTTAACCTGAACAGAGGCGGTTCCAGGGCACAGTTTTGGGTGGGTTCGGAGGCGACATTTGGCGATAATACGGAAATGCGATCTTCACGGTTTCTTCCTAACTGCATCAAGTATGAAGGAGTTACATCGGCTTACGGTGATTGCAAGAAGTGCAAATTAGTTGATGTTAATGAAATATCATAATAATTGCATGGCAGAGGCGGTTTCAGGGGCTTGAAAAGGGGGGGGGGGTTTCCAGGAAGTATTCAATGCTTGGCGGGAAGCCAATAAAGCAATGTAAGGGGTATTTATAGCTATCAAGATGCAAACGATAGCTTTTGCTTCCATTATTTGCATTATTTATTACATATAGAGTTTCAGGGGCGTGTTCAGGAACATGAAAAGGGGGTGACTGGCATGGCGATGACGATATGCCAGCGATAACGGCGAATATACGTTTAGTTTATAATAATATATACACATATGAGACCAGAAAAGGGAATAAAGTAATTTTTTGCAGAGGCGCGCTCAGGAATGGAAGAAAGGGAGTCATATTATTGCAAGGAAACTAAGAGGCATGGGCGTACAATGACATAACATACTGCAGTTTTCGGATGAAACACGCACCACAGGCTACTCTACGAACGATTATAAGATAATGGGCGAGTCCAGATAGGGTAAAAATGGGGTAAGCAATGTTAATTGAAGTTGTAAGTGAAATAGTCACTGTTGACTAGTTAGTATCATAATAGCGGATAATATACTTATCAAAAGGCATTGCGCCGCCCCAGTTTGGATCCTGGATACGCCTATGAAGTACAACATGCAAAAAGGAACTATCTACGATCAGTAACATATTTATAGTGCTGGGTAGCAACTTGTCTGCGGTTAATATTTTTTCCCAATTGTACCCCCCTTTTTCACTAACCTGGTACCGCCTATGGCAAACAATATGATTTATAACTGTTTTTGTTATAATGTCTCAATCACATACCATTTCATTTATCAAAAAAACAACATCAAAAAATGGTTTTATTACGCATTTACTTCACCCCCATATTGAGTGACCTGCACACGCCTATGATTTTTGAATTTTCAAACGTCACCATCATATATCAATTTCCAATTCAATCTCTATCGATTCCTATTAGTTGTGCTAAAATCGGTCGATAAACATGAAAGCTATGTTGGATCAAAAATACCACTAAAATTTGTAGTTTTTGTTGCCCCCTATCGCAAATTTATATGTTTTTATTATTTATAAATGTAGATCGTGTTGAGGGTAACCAAACGCTGTTTCATTTTTGAAAATCGGACGGGTAGATCTCGAGATCTCCGGGGGCGGAATCCGCCCCCCCCCCCCCCTGTTACAAATAGGGGTAGCCAGGAGCCTGTTACAAATAGGGTTAAAGGGACACTCTCACCTTAGCATTAGTTTTGAGTTGAGATAGCCATGTTGTTGGATTTGCATTGAAATTAAGTAGGGTAGCAGTTAAAACAACCACATAGGTCTAATGAAAAAGAAATTCGAGCTTGGTCTCGACAATTGTAACGAATAAACCCCAAGTGTATTTGAATAGGGGTCTAAAGCCGATAATGTCACCTCTATTTACCAAATGGTGATGATAGTCGACTTGTTTTAAGGTTAGACTTGGAGATATTTGCGTGTTTCAAATGGTTTGGTAATTGGTTTGTTTTGTATTCAAAGCGCCAGAATTGTCTCGAAATAATTGTGCCATACTTTGGCAGCGTAAAGGATTTATGTAGAGCTCTCTAGAGTTCAATATAACGTCATCAACCCAAATATTAAAACTTAACTTTTTTTTAATGAAATTGAGCACTGTTTGCGAGAAACAAATGTCATGATCGTGTTCGGCAACAATTACTTCATATTTTGCACCACAAGCGGCGTACATTTGACAACTTTTGGGAAGGTGGGAGTGTCCCTTTAAGCTAGCTTTTGCGTAGCATACGTAGCGTACAAGATTTGGTCAAGAGATAATTTAACCACCCGAGAATCTCCCTCCCTCCCTGCCCCCGATAGGGGAGGGTATATTATACTTAGAAATTAAACTCAGGCTGTACTCGCGGAGGGAAGTCGAAATGTGCGCCAGTCGCCACATATAATTATTTGTGTTAGGGCTGGCACGAACCCCAAACTTCGCACCGCTCCGACCGATACCGAGGCAATGCCGAGGCAATGCCCAGGCAATGCCCAGGCAATGCCCAGGCAATGCCCAGGCAATGCCCAGGCAATGCCCAGGCAATGCCCAGGCAATGCCCAGCATGGCAGTCGGCGTTCATAAACCACCTGTATGACGTCAGCAATGACGTAGCACGTAATGGCTTCGCGCACCGCGTAATGGTTTAGCTGATTCATTAGCCGCCACCTCAGACACCTGCGCAGTTAGTCCCTGTGGGACTAACTGCGCAGCGCAGACTGACTGGACTGACTAACTGCGCAGACAGTCCCTGTGGGAAGATGGCGTACATCCACCAGTACGGCCAGTTGACGTCCCCAGAGCATATTTCATCCCAGAGACTGGAATAAATATGTTCATGCTAAAGTCCGCTTACTGTGGTGCATTGGGGTTTTAGGGCGCCACAACTCTTATTGTTATATGTCGCCCACTAAAGTTCGCTTACTCTGCAAATGTATACAATGTAGATGAAAATTGCAAATGTAGAAATAAAATACTATACGAGTATGCCAGGCAGAGGCCCGGCACATAGGACACCACACGCAGTCAGTGCAGACAGTGCAGACTGACACATAGGACACCACACGCAGTCAGTGCAGACAGTGCAGACTGACACATAGGACACCACACGCAGTCAGTGCAGACAGTGCAGACTGACACATAGGACACCACACGCAGTCAGTGCAGACTGCAGACTGACACATAGGACACCACACGCAGTCAGTGCAGACAGTGCAGACTGACACATAGGACACCACACGCAGTCAGTGCAGACAGTGCAGACTGGCACATAGGACACCACACGCAGTCAGTGCAGACAGTGCAGACTGACACATAGGACACCACACGCAGTCAGTGCAGACTGCAGACTGACACATAGGACACCACACGCAGTCAGTGCAGACTGCAGACTGACACATAGGACACCACACGCAGTCAGTGCAGACAGTGCAGACTGACACATAGGACACCACACGCAGTCAGTGCAGACTGCAGACTGACACATAGGACACCACACGCAGTCAGTGCAGACAGTGCAGACTGACACATAGGACACCACACGCAGTCAGTGCAGACAGTGCAGACTGACACATAGGACACCACACGCAGTCAGTGCAGACTGCAGACTGACACATAGGACACCACACGCAGTCAGTGCAGACTGCAGACTGACACATAGGACACCACACGCAGTCAGTGCAGACTGCAGACTGACACATAGGACACCACACGCAGTCAGTGCAGACAGTGCAGACAGTGCAGACTGACACATAGGACACCACACGCAGTCAGTGCAGACAGTGCAGACTGACACATAGGACACCACACGCAGTCAGTGCAGACAGTGCAGACTGACACATAGGACACCACACGCAGTCAGTGCAGACTGCAGACTGACACATAGGACACCACACGCAGTCAGTGCAGACAGTGCAGACTGACACATAGGACACCACACGCAGTCAGTGCAGACAGTGCAGACTGACACATAGGACACCACACGCAGTCAGTGCAGACTGCAGACTGACACATAGGACACCACACGCAGTCAGTGCAGACAGTGCAGACTGACACATAGGACACCACACGCAGTCAGTGCAGACTGCAGACTGACACATAGGACACCACACGCAGTCAGTGCAGACAGTGCAGACTGACACATAGGACACCACACGCAGTCAGTGCAGACAGTGCAGACTGACACATAGGACACCACACGCAGTCAGTGCAGACTGCAGACTGACACATAGGACACCACACGCAGTCAGTGCAGACTGCAGACTGACACATAGGACACCACACGCAGTCAGTGCAGACTGCAGACTGACACATAGGACACCACACGCAGTCAGTGCAGACTGCAGACTGACACATAGGACACCACACGCAGTCAGTGCAGACTGCAGACTGACACATAGGACACCACACGCAGTCAGTGCAGACTGCAGACTGACACATAGGACACCACACGCAGTCAGTGCAGACTGCAGACTGACACATAGGACACCACACGCAGTCAGTGCAGACTGCAGACTGACACATAGGACACCACACGCAGTCAGTGCAGACTGCAGACTGACACATAGGACACCACACGCAGTCAGTGCAGACTGCAGACTGACACATAGGACACCACACGCAGTCAGTGCAGACTGCAGACTGACACATAGGGCACCACACGCAGTCAGTGCAGACAGTGCAGACTGACACATAGGACACCACACGCAGTCAGTGCAGACTGCAGACTGACACATAGGACACCACACGCAGTCAGTGCAGACAGTGCAGACTGACACATAGGACACCACACGCAGTCAGTGCAGACAGTGCAGACTGACACATAGGACACCACACGCAGTCAGTGCAGACAGTGCAGACTGACACATAGGACACCACACGCAGTCAGTGCAGACTGCAGACTGACACATAGGACACCACACGCAGTCAGTGCAGACTGCAGACTGACACATAGGACACCACACGCAGTCAGTGCAGACTGCAGACTGACACATAGGACACCACACGCAGTCAGTGCAGACTGCAGACTGACACATAGGACACCACACGCAGTCAGTGCAGACAGTGCAGACTGACACATAGGACACCACACGCAGTCAGTGCAGACAGTGCAGACTGACACATAGGACACCACACGCAGTCAGTGCAGACAGTGCAGACATGCATCAAACGAACCAAGGGCTACAAACCTGGCTTCAGAACAAACTTGTCAAAAGCAAACAGGACCAGAGACTTGTTTCTCAAAGTTGTTATTCCACTCCACAGTTGTTGCTGCTGGAGCTCAACATAAGACGGAATTGCCGGTTGTCTGACGCACTCAATTACTTTGCCGACACCCGTGAAGCATGCTTCAGAAGACACTTCCTTCACCTTGACGAAGTAACAGAAATGCTCAAATGGCCACTTGGCAATCTCTTATGGAGTTTGAGCCTCAAAACTGTTTGTTACGCAGAGCGTGACTGTATCAATCGCGCGATTCAAGACTGAGAAATGACCACAATGACACAGGCAAATACAAACTTTAGAAATACATACGAATACAACACACAACTAAACAAAACCAACACATAACTAAACAAAACCAACACATAACTAAACAAAACCAACACATAACTAAACAAAACCAACACATAACTAAACAAAACCAACACAACTAAACAAAACCAACACATAACTAAACAAAACCAACACATAACTAAACAAAACCAACACATAACTAAACAAAACCAACACATAACTAAACAAAACCAACACATAACTAAACAAAACCAACACATAACTAAACAAAATAAACACATAACTAAACAAAACCAACACATAACTAAACAAAACCAACACATAACTAAACAAAACCAACACATAACTAAACAAAACCAACACATAACTAAACAAAACCAACACATAACTAAACAAAACCAACACATAACTAAACAAAACCAACACATAACTAAACAAAACAAACACATAACTAGCACTAGCGGTAGCAGCTGAGAATAGAAGATCCTGAAAGAATCGCTCTGCTGACAGTCTCAAGCCACAGACTGTACCATGCACCTTTCTCTGAGGGGTCAGCCACTGAGCCACAGACTGTACCATGCACCTTGCTCTGAGGGGTCAGCCACTGAGCCACAGACTGTACCATGCACCTTGCTCTGAGGGGTCAGCCACTGAGCCACAGACTGACCATGCACCTTGCCCTGAGGGGTCAGCCACTGAGCCACAGACTGTACCATGCACCTTGCTCTGAGGCCACTGAGCCACAGACTGACCATGCACCTTGCCCTGAGGGGTCAGCCACTGAGCCACAGACTGTACCATGCACCTTGCTCTGAGGCCACTGAGCCACAGACTGTACCATGCACCTTGCTCTGAGGCCACTGAGCCACAGACTGTACCATGCACCCTGCTCTGAGGCCACTGTCCCCGGACACACGCCAGTTGGGATATAAACAATAACACAGCGTGTGCTGTTCGGGTCACCGTCCTCCTAACACCGGTCATCCCTTCAAATCACACCGTGCCTACTGGGGCTGCCAGAGTCAATCACACCGTACCTACTGGAGCTGCCAGAGTGAATCACACCGTGCCTACTGGGGCTGCCAGAGTGAATCACACCGTGCCTACTGGGGCTGCCAGAGTCAATCACACCGTGCCTACTGGGGCTGCCAGAGTCAATCACACCGTGCCTACTGGGGCTGCCAGAGTCAATCACACCGTGCCTACTGGGGCTGCCCGAGTGAATCACACCGTGCCTACTGGGGCTGCCAGAGTCAATCACACCGTGCCTACTGGGGCTGCCAGAGTGAATCACACCGTGCCTACTGGAGCTGCCAGAGTGAATCACACCGTGCCTACTGGGGCTGCCAGAGTGAATCACACCGTGCCTACTGGAGCTGCCAGAGTGAATCACACCGTGTCCCTACTGGGGCTGCCAGAGTGATTTATGTTATAAACCAATGTGCATGCTGGTTACATCAACTTTGGTCGCAACAGTCACGCCGTAGTTATTTACCATAGACGAGGTAATAAGATCCGTATGCATTAATACCATGATAACTGACACCAGAAAGCGCCAGTTGATCCCAACATGACCACAACGCACAAGATCCAAGAGCAAATAGCAATCGACATCGCCTGTGGCCTGCGTCGGACGAAACATCTCCCCACACGAAGTCGTCTGTGTTGATTAGAGCTTAAGGGCGCGACGACTGCGTGGTCAATTTGCGTCAATACGATGTCATCGGCTCTGCACTCCGCCGCAGCGGTGGCTATTCCCTTGAGGCCGCCGGACGCGGGCCAAGGGCGGTGTGGCGCTTCCCCTCCCCTCCCCTCCCCTCCCCTCCCCTCCCCCGCCGCCGCCGCCCCCCCCCCCCCCGCCCCCCCCCGCCGCCGCCGCCGCCGCAGCCGTAACCGTAACCGTAGTTTCGACTGACATTTAGCCGGTCTGAGACGGCGGACACGTCTGCGCCGGACACGTCTGCGGCGGACACGTCTGCAGCGGGGCCGTCTGCGCCGGACACGTCTGCGGCGGGGCCGTCTGCAGCGGACACGTCTGCGCCGGACACGTCTGCGGCGGGGCCGTCTGCGCCGGACACGTCTGCAGCGGACACGTCTGCAGCGGGGCCGTCTGCGCCGGACACGTCTGCAGCGGACACGTCTGCAGCGGGGCCGTCTGCAGCGGGGCCGTCTGCGCCGTACACGTCTGCGGCGGGGCCGTCTGCGGCGGACACGTCTGCGGCGGACACGTCTGCGGCGGGGCCGTCTGCGGCGGGGCCGTCTCGAAGGACGGCGCGGAGGAGCGCCGCGGAGGAGCGCAACGGAGGAGCACGGCGGAGGAGCGTGGCGGAGGAGCGCGGCGGAGGAGCGTGGCCTCAGACTCGGAACAGGACCGTGTGCTCTGACCGAGCGATCGACCGACGGCCGCCGCCACCGGACCCGAGCGGCGCTGTATGTCCGAGATACGCGGTCCTGTCGGGACGGGGTAGGGTGACGGCGGCGGTGTGGCGGTGTGAGCATAGGAGTAGGAACAGGGGGGGGGGACATGGCTCCTCGCTTTTCAGCCACATTTTTGGTTAAAAGCTTTTATTTTACTGGATGATAAAACATATTGATGGCAAAATGTTCGCCAAGGCGAGAAGAACCCAAATCTGCAAAGAAATTGTGTATAGGAGGTTGGGGTTTTCTCAAGACGAGTTCAAAGTTTCACTGCCTGCCCCCCAGCGGACTGTCGGAGTTGCTCGGTGTCGTTGGGGTCGTTGTCGTTACAGACGGTGTCGTTGGGGTCGTTGTCGTTACAGAGTAGCTGTGGGGTGAGTGAGAGTGACTGCGAGTCCGGACTGGTAAAGTTTGTGTACACATCAGAGTGAATGTATGTGGAAAAGCGAAGTTTGCGCGGCTGTCTGTATGGGCTTCGATGTGCCTCTGAGTGGAGAGAGACCGTCCAACACGCAGCAACTGCGGCAGGCGGACGACCAGCGACAATCACCCCAATCAAATCAACAGCGACGTCAGTGGCTGCCAATCACCCCAATCAAATAAACAGTGCCGTGGCAATATAATGCATACACATAACGCGGAAGATCGATCTAATGACAGCAAATCACCGCCATTATGTTTCTGGCGTCGTCATAAATCGACAACTTCTCAAGTATGTCCGTGTTGAGATTGAGGTTCAGACAGACTACCATTCTGCCTGTTCTATTTGGTACCACCGGGATGAAATGTTCGGTCCCCCAGCCCTAGTAGTGACACAAAATATGTCTCGTTCGTGTCGCCGTGGAACCTATTCGCCATACAGACAGTACGCAGTACGCCAGGTAGTCGTCAATCCGGACAGGACAGGATTGCTGTGAGCTCACCTATACTGTGCAGCGCGGTGGGCGGCACCACGGACACCTTGCAGACGCCGAGCGGGCAGAGGGCCGGCACCAGGGCTCGACAGGCGGAGTGCACGGTGCCCTTACACCAGAGACACCGCCAGTCCTGCAACCTGTAACAGCCGACAGAGACGGACACGGTGGGACAGAGGCGGACACAGCCGGCGGCACATTAACCCAGGGCCGTCTCTGTAAGGACACGGCGGCCAGTCAGCTCGGTACAGTAGAGACGGCACACTCAGCCCGCCTGGTCGTACGTCGGTTACGGCTTACCCATTGTTGCCGCCCTCGAGCTCGCATGCTGCAACTGCTCGCCGCGAAGAGCAGGGCAGCACGGATGGCGCTGCTCCTGTAAAAACCGCTCCAACGAACCACGAGCTGTGCACGCATGATGAGCTGGGCCAAAATGTCAGCCAGACACATTCTGCTACACTGCCCGACCGCGGCCATTGACGAACATCTCTCCACTTCCAGCCGTATCATTACAACAATCGCCACCTGGCGCGTCACCACCCCCGCTTCCAGCTAATAACGCCGCATGACTAGTCAAGTGACTGGGCCCGATCTCCGGGACTGCTCACAGGGGCGGCGAGGCCAGAGAATCCGGTATACAATAAGAGGCGGAACGAGCAGCGGGGGCAGAACAGACAGAGATAGATAAGGAAAAGTGCAGAGCGAGAGAGCGAGAGAGCGAGAGAGCGAGAGAGCGAGAGAGCGAGAGAGCGAGAGAGCGAGAGAGCGAGAGAGCGAGAGAGCGAGAGAGCGAGAGAGCGAGAGAGCGAGAGAGCGAGAGAGAGAGAGAGAGAGAGAGAGAGAGAGAGAGAGAGAGAGAGAGAGAGAGAGAGAGAGAGAGAGAGAGAGAGAGAGAGAGAGAGAGAGAGAGAGAGAGAAAGAGAGAGAATCACGACGGAGGGAGAATGCAATAGGAACGTTTAGCGGGAGAGATGGTAAGGGAGTGAGGAAAAAGAGGCCTGCCGCCTCAGCGCGAGCTTCGACCTGACCCTAACTCCTTCCTATTTGACGTAGAGCTACACAAAAAAAAAACATCTTGTCCTCTCGACGCGAGGAAGCGATTGGTATCAAATTTGATGGCCTGAGGTCACGGGGTCACACCACAAATAGGGTCAATGACCTAATTTTGACCCAAAATGTTTGATTTTGTTTTGCTCTATGTTAGGACTATGTATAGAATCATTTACAATAGAATGCAACACAATCGTATTTATGGTAATCAATAAGTTATTTCGCATCGATTTATACGGACTGATACGCATATCTCACTTGAGTTAAAGGTCAGACAGGGGAAAATGTCAGAGGTCAAAGGGTCACAATGTCAGGAGGAGATCTAAAGATGTTGGTTTGAAGCTTATGGGGTAACTTTTGGCGCCGAAACCGAATTAAGCACTTGTAAATATGCCCGAAAGCATTTTCAGGGATCAAAGAGCCTTAAAGGTCACACTCTGACCCTTGAGAGTCCTCCAGAGATCGCACATTGGTCAACCGAGGTCGGCCATGTCAAAGTCATGTATGCCATCAGGTTACATTGCACCATATATATTGAAACACCGATGCTATCTTAATTGCACATAGGTATATGTGGGGAGGAGTACGAAACATGACACACGTCTCTTGAGGTATGAATGTGTAAACGAAAATCCTGTATTGCATCCCTTCAACGCATCAATGCGGAACAAAGTACGTTAACCGCTATTGCGAATCGCATATGGCAGACTCATCACAGCCAAGGCACACACACTCAACAAACTCATCACAGTGCAAGGCAAACGATAGCTTGAATAGATAGAACGACTTGTAGATGCATCACACCAAGCTCTTTCGTCACGAATCAACGCAGAATGTTTCAAAATGTTGGGTTTCAAATCATCAAAGAGGAGAAAGCCCAGACTAGAAGCTATCACTTGTGCGGCGCGCGCGCCTCACATAGTGAGTTCTAGCGAAAGCCATGCTTTTTACACCGAGTTCTTGAAAAGTCGAGGAGCTGGTACGCTTCTCATGCGTGATGACCGTGTTACATAGCCCACCTGTGTATACATAGCTCACATGCAAATCTTGGCATGGTCCCTCTTTGTTTTTACTGACCCACCCATGATCGCCCTGTTAACCCTATTCCCTATTCCCTGCGGCCGCCCAGAATTACGTTAACCTGCGGGGGGGCAGATTCTGCCCCCCCCCCCCCCGAGATCTCGAGAACTGCTCGGTCGGTATCGATGGGGAAAACGCCATTTGATTGGTTATGACACGATCTCTCTTTTTGGACCCCGAAATTTTTGTTTTGTTCAAAAATGTGGTGCCAGGGGCAAAAAATCCGAAAATTTTGGGTGTTTTTTGAAAGATCATTGCGGCCATGTGGCTCGACCGATTGTCATGCTCCAAACGTTTTTGAGCTTCAAATGTACTAATCTTTAATATATCAAAAGACAAAAAAAAATCATAGGCGTATTCAGGGAATGTAAAATGGGGGGATTTTCTGGGAAAAAAATATGTGCTGTTCGTGATTGTTTGGGACGACATGAACGTCACATGTGGGCATTATATGCTGTAATTTGTTAAATTTGATATATTGCGCATAGGCGGATCCAGGAAAAAAACATGAGGGCACCATGCGCGTAACGCTTTTATCATCTTACTAATTTGAAGTTGGACCTAATTTGAGGGTGGGTATTGCCTCCCATTTTTTATCCTGAGTGCGCCTCTGCCCCAAAAATATGTACAATCTATGAAAATATGTATCTATGATGCATATTGCATTGAAATTGTTTCTGACGCATTTATTGTACTGCAAACCATGAAGGAAGTATGCGCCGCAAAAAGGCATTCGTAACACCCTCCCCAAAACAGGAGCCTGAAACCGCCTTTGCTGGACCGATTTTTTCAACATTTTGACACAACACGCGCCATTCAATTGTGGGAAAAGTCACAAAGTTTCAGGACGCTAGGCCTAACGGTTTAGAAGCGGCAAGTGCAAAACACCGGGCAGGGCAGAATCTGCCCCCGCAGGGAATAGGGTTAACCAGCCTCGCTCGGACCCACCCATCCCTGGCCTCAGCCCCATACACAGCCATTGGCGCTTGCGTAACCTCTTTCACCGCCCGCTCCACTGACTGTCCGTGCACTGGACACTTCGGCACTTCCATAGGTATGTCCCGAATATCAGTCAGGGCATCCACGGACAGTCCCCTGGTCAAGACGGGCTCTGAGATGGGAATGCTCTTTCCTTGCCACTCCCAGTGGATCAAGTCTCGTAGGTAGCTGGCTGCCCGGTTCAAGTGGACCTGATCCCTGATCCACTGGGAGTGGCAAGGAAAGAGCATTCCCATCTCAGAGCCCGTCTTGACCAGGGGACTGTCCGTGGATGCCCTGACTGATATTCGGGACATACCTATGGAAGTGCCGAAGTGTCCAGTGCACGGACAGTCAGTGGAGCGGGCGGTGAAAGAGGTTACGCAAGCACCAATGGCTGTGTATGGGGCTGAGGCCAGGGATGGATGGGTCCGAGCGAGGCTGCCTCACAGGACGATCACGGGTGGGTCAGTAAAAACAAAGAGGGACCATGCCAAGATTTGCATGTGAGCTATGTATACACAGGTGGGCTATGTAACACGGTCATCACGCATGAGAAGCGTACCAGCTCCTGGACTTTTCCAAGAACTCGGTGTAAAAAGCATGGCTTTCGCTAGAACTCACTATGTGAGGCGCGCGCGCCGCACAAGTGATAGCTTCTAGTCTGGACTTTCTCCTCTTTGATGGTTTGAAACCCAACATTTTGAAACATTCTGCGTTGATTCGTGACGAAAGAGCTTGGTGTGATGCATCTACAAGTCGTTCTATCTATTCAAGCTATCGTTTGCCTTGCACTGTGATGAGTTTGTTGAGTGTGTGTGCCTTGGCTGTGATGAGTCTGCCATATGCGATTCGCAATAGCGGTTAACGTACTTTGTTCCGCATTGATGCGTTGAAAGGATGCAATACAAGATTTTCGTTCATACATTCATACCTCAAGAGACGTGTGTCATGTTTCGTACTCCTCCCCACATATACCTATGTGCAATGAAGATAGCATCCGTGTTTCAATATATATTGTGCAATGTAACCTGATGGCATAAATTACTTTGACATGGCCGACCCCGGTTGACCAATGCGCGATCTCTGGAGGACTTTCAAGGGTCAGCGTGTGACTTTTAACCCTCGCCCGGGTAGGGCAAAATCACTACGTGTTCGGGTAGGGGGGTACGACCTCCTCCCCCCCCCCCCCCCCCTTAGCGTTTCGCCCCTATTTGAGCTAGAGCTTCGATTCAAAGAAGAGAGTATTGCTTGTGACGAGAGGAAGCGGTTGATATCCAATTTTAAGGTCTTGGGTCATTAGGTGACCTCTGATCATGTCATGTCAATGACCAAAAAGTCATCAAAATTGTAAATGCGTATACAATGAATTGTATCAAGCTAGAATCGTGAATGAGCATATCATAATGCTTAATGGGTGCCACATTCGTAATCAGCGTCACAAAATGTCCTAAAAACTGTCAAATTCCAAAAAGGTCAGGTCAGGTCATCTGAGGTCAGTGACCTCGGTTGACCTGTGGAAGCGCATGACCCCAGTGTAACATATAATTATGTAAAATGGATCCTAAATTTGAAATCAGCGTCACAAAATGTCCTAGTAACCGCCAGAAGCCCAAAAAAGTCATCTGAGGTCATCGGAGGTGAATGACCTCAGTTGACCTCTGAAAAGGTCAATCGAGGTCACAATCTCAGTGGAAACCACAACTGTCACCTGGAAACACCTGTGCATATGCTCCTGAACAACACACTCGGAAACTGCACAAATTGCAAGCATCGATACTGCGGGACGCCAGTTGCGCCTGACATGACCTTGAGAAACAGGTCATAGGTCACGGGTCATGCGGGTTAGAAATTCAAAATTTTCAGAGTATGTGGAACATTTTTTCAAAAGTAGGGCACTGGAAGTTTCATCGCAATCGGTTAGAAATTACGCGAATTATTCCATAAAAACCGAGGGGTGGCATCAACCCCCCTCCTACCCGGGCGAGGGTTAACCCGCGCACTGCAGGGGCTTTGCGCCGAACACGAACTGCAGGGGTTGATTTCCGCCCCCCCCCCCTGAGATCTCGAAAACTACGCTACGTAGCGAGAAGCGGAAAACGGCATTTTCTAGCTTGATACATGTTCTATCGAAAGTATTTCAGTATTGTTTTAGGTCAGGTCAAAATTGAGGTCACCAGAGGTCATCAAATGTCAAATTTTCCAGTTTTTTCCTGTTTTAGGACATCGCTCCAGAAATTCCCATATATCTCAGAAACTATGCTAGTTAGAAACAAACCGAAAAAGCAAACGCCAGCCAATGAAATTTGCAATCGCTAAGGTGTCCTCAAATTTGATCTCAGGTCAATATTTGAGGCTCCAGAGGTCAAAAAAGAAAAGAAAAAAGTTTTTTTTTGCAAAATCGTTTTTCGCTATTACCTTTTTACGTAAAATAGATAACGGAAAACTGTTTACGCCATTGTGTTTATCTTGTCAAGGCGCTTTGAATGATATACATGGTGACTTCGTTAAGTTAACTTAAAAATTTGACCTCAGGTCAAGGTCAAGTGGTGACCCAAGTAGCTCATGTTGCATATGGGAAGACGTGTCTCGACGAGACAAACACATTGATGTCTTTTTCACTTCTCTATCTTCATTATGTCGGGAGTTATTGACAAAAAAAAGTGATGGTGACCCCGCAAGACCTAAAATGACCCAATAGGGGTCACTGAACAAAACTTACACTTGGATCATCAAGAATATCCTATAATAACATGATCCAGAAGTAATTGGACTAATATCATGCATATCCTTAGCATTTGTATATTTCCCCATTGACTTATTATGGGGAGGTTACGAAATTGACCTGACCTTAGGTCACCGATATCAAAATTCCGAGATAAACGAATTTTAAGTACTTATGCTCTCATGACATCCTGTAAGTTTCAAACTGATCGGTGGAAAACTCTGGCTTTGGCACAACTGCAAATATTTTTTGAGGTGGGGTCACTTGACCTGGTCTGGTGACATGACCTGAGATGACCCGAGGTTATTTTTTTCTAAAGTGTGCGCAATTGATGTCCTGACAGGTGTGCGAAAACCCGGCGGCGCTGCACGCCGCCGTTTTTTCGCTATCTTTGAAAAACTTGAGGGGGCGGAAATCACCCCCCCCTGTAGTGCGCGGGTTAAGGCTCGTTGATCCCTGAAAATGAGCTGTGCTTTCGGGCATATTTACAAGTGCTTAATTCAGTTTCGGCACCAAAAGTTACCCCCTAAGCTTTGATCAAACCAACATATTTATACCTGACATTGTGACCCTTTGACCCCGACTTTTTCCCCTGTCTGACCTTTGACCCAAGTGAGATATGCGTATCAGTCCGTATAAATCGATGCGAAATAACTTGGTGATTACCATAAATACGATGGTGTTGCATTTCAGTGGATATGATTCTATACATAGAGCAAAAAAAATCTTAAAAATCCAACATTTTGGGTCACAATTAGGTCATTTACCCTATTTGTGGTGTGACCCCGTGACCTCAGGTCATCAAATTTGATACTAATCGCTTCCTCGCGTCGGGAGGAACACGATGGTGCTTTTTTCGTAGCTCTATGTCAAATAGAAAGGAATTAGGGTCAGGTCGAAGCCTTTAGGAGGTGCAAATTGTGCGTGTTTTGACATCACTAAATATATTGCTTTATGCACCCATTAAAAAAAATGCATTTTTTTGTTTTAGATTCTTCTTTCTGATCCATAAAGGCAAAAAAATAGACCCGAGCTAAGCTCCCAAGTCATTTTGAAAAAAGACGATGTACCCTAATGGGGAAACACAATCGGGAAGGACCGGGAAACGAATATAAAAGGTACGGATATGATGGAACAGAGAAACATCATTCAGAACAGCGCAAATAACAGGGGCGTAAGTAAAGGGGACGGAGAAAGAACAAGGAAGAATACAACGACAGGAGACCTGGTGCTGGTTAGTCGAAAGCACAGCACGGATACAAGGAGCTGACGGCACGCAGCAGAAAAAGAACGAAGCGGACAAGCGGACAGAGACAGAACTTGCTCGTATCCATCAACAACAACAGTAATGGTGTTGCTGACGTCCTAACATAACGATCAGTGTGATGGCCACGCATGCTATGTAGAGCGTCCAAATATCAATCCTAATACGCGGCGGAGGCGGAGCGGAAATTTCCATAGATTAGATCGCGGCGGGAGGTAGAGGGCGTGGCAGAGACGCGGGCGGGGGCAGGACGGGGATCGATCGGAACTTGCCATGTGAGCGGAGCGAGGCCCGGAACCTAGACCAATGGAGCTGCCCCGACACGGCACGCCGTCCACAGACCACCTGGTGTACCGTCCGACCGGCAGTCGACTCTGCCCAACTCTGCCTGACCGCAGGTAACCGGAGCGGCGCTCGCCACCTCTGACAGTCCACAGACTCCGGCCGAGGGCACCTGCCCACTGTCTGGCAGCCGGCGGAGCGGCGCTCGCCACCTCTGTCAGTCGATAGACTCCGGCCGAGGGCACCTGCCCACTGTCTGACAGCCGGTCGCCACCTCTGTCAGTCGATAGACTCCGGCCGAGGGCACCTGCCCACTGTCTGGCAGCCGGTCGCCACCTCTGTCAGTCGATAGACTCCGGCCGAGGGCACCTGCCCACTGTCTGGCAGCCGGTCGCCACCTCTGTCAGTCGATAGACTCCGGCCGAGGGCACCTGCCCACTGTCTGACAACCGGTCGCCACCTCTGTCAGTCGATAGACTCCGGCCGAGGGCACCTGCCCACTGTCTGGCAGCGCGCGGCGTGCCATGTATGCCGGGCTACGTGCCGGAGACGATCTCCGTCTCCGCAGCCCGGTAACCGGTGGCCGTCGTGGCCGGGTGGCTGTGGTCTGGTGACCGGGTGGCCAGGTCACCGGCCGCTCCCCGCTCTGCTCGCCCTCACCTCTCCTGCCCGCCGCGTTAATACAACATAAGACGACCGCCCACCACTCGGACCGAATAGCCAGCCGCCGAACTGGGGCAATAGAGCCCAAAAGAGCCGGGTCACACGGCGGGCTAATGGATGGAGCGCACCGCCGCCGGCCACACACCGGATCCGGCTGTATCGCTGGTGGGGCCGGCCACACACCGGGTCCGGCTGCACCGCTGGTGGGGCCGGCCACACACCGGGCCCGGCTGCACCGCTGGTGGGGCCGGCCACACACCGGGTCCGGCTGCACCGCTGGTGGGGCCGGCCACACACCGAGTCCGGCTGCACCGGGTGCGGTGGGGCCGCGGTTGATGTCCTGCAGCTCGGGAAACTCGACACACGACGGTTGGTGACGTAGCTGGGTTCTCCTGTTGGGTCCCGCTGCCTGGTCGGGTACTCCTGCATGATCCCGCTGTTGGGTCCTAAAGCTGGGTCCCACAGCTGGGTCCCACAGCTGGGTCCCACAGCTGGGTCCCGCCGCCGAGTCGGGTACTCCTGCCTCGCCCCACTGCTGAGTCTCGGATGGGTTCTCCTTCTAGGTCCCATGGGTCCCCTATCTAATCCTGCACGCAGGACTCATCTACTATACCGGGCTCCACTACCGATACTTTTTCAGTCTCGGTAGTAACGGATACTGATAACTGATACTGGTACTGACAACTGTCTCGGTAGTAACTGATACAGACGCCCACAGCGAGCTTACACCAGATCCGCAGTCTAAATTCCGCTGCGTCGGATCGACCACCCATTCTCTGTCCGGTTTCACTGGATTTCAACTGCAGCGTCTGGGAGCAGTACCGTTCCGCTCTGCACTCTGCAACACCTCTGGCCCAGCGCCGCTTTCCGGGCGCGTGCCGAGGCTGAGTTGAGCCGAAAGCGGCGCAGTGTCGGCGTGCTAAGGCGGTCAGCTGCAGTAGTCATCTCACGTTTAAGTGGCGACATCGAGCGACTATAGACGCTCTCCAACAGGGAGCTGAAGTCGCTTGAAGTTCAGAAGCAGAGTAGAGGATCCCAGTTAAAAGGCTTTACGGGGAGACGTGTCACCTAAAAAGGCGTCTGGTGTAAGCACTTAAGCTAAAAATAGCGATATTGCATAAACAATTCAAAGCGTTGTAGCCGATTAAATTATTTTCAGCTTCCTACTTTCCGCTCTTTTGGAAAGAACGTAACAGAATCGATAAGTGTCCCCTACATTTAACGAGAAACAGACAACAAAGTAGTAATTAGAAAGATGAAGCCATTGAACACCGATCTCAGTCGACAGTGAATTTACATCCAGAGTTCTCCATGTCAGACATTGCCCTCCCGGGGCAGGAGAGATGCCACTCGGCAGACAATCGGGTGGCATGATCCGGCAGCACGTCCCCGACCTCACCCTCGGCCACTGACAATGGACCGAGTCAGACGGGGTCAGACGGGGTCAAACGGGGTCAGACGGGGTCAGGCGGGGTCAGCAGAGGACATTGGACCGGATCAGAAGGAGTAAGGAGCCAGACAGTCAGACGTTAAATATCAGTCAAAGTTCGATATTCCAGCAGTCAGGGTTAAGTCGGATCAGACGAGGTCACATGGAGTCACACCGGGTCAGACAAAGACAAAGACAAAGCCAGGTCGTGTCGACCCGATCAGTTCAGTGCTCGGTCTATTCTCGGCTGTCGGATCAGTCCGGCGTGGCGTGACGCGACAGCCGCCGTACAGCCGTCACCCGTGATCTCAGATCAAAACACCGCTCACTGCACGCCAAGACACAGCGTAACACGGAGGACACACCGGCACCCCATGCCGTGACGGGACAGCCGCCGTACAGCCGTCACCCGTGATCTCAGATCAAAACACCGCTCACTGCACGCCAAGACACAGCGTAACACGGAGGACACACCGGCACCCCATGCCGTGACGCGACAGCCGCCGTACAGCCGTCACCCGTGATCTCAGATCAAAACACCGCTCACTGCACGCCAAGACACAGCGTAACACGGAGGACACACCGGCACCCCATGCCGTGACGCGACAGCCGCCGTACAGCCGTCACCGTGATCTCAGATCAAAACACCGCTCACTGCACGCCAAGACACAGCGTAACACGGAGGACACACCGGCACCCCATGCCGTGACGCGACAGCCGCCGTACAGCCGTCACCCGTGATCTCAGATCAAAACACCGCTCACTGCACGCCAAGACACAGCGTAACACGGAGGACACACCGGCACCCCATGCCGTGACGCGACAGCCGCCGTACAGCCGTCACCCGTGATCTCAGATCAAAACACCGCTCACTGCACGCCAAGACACAGCGTAACACGGAGGACACACCGGCACCCCATGCCGTGACGGGACAGCCGCCGTACAGCCGTCACCCGTGATCTCAGATCAAAACACCGCTCACTGCACGCCAAGACACAGCGTAACACGGAGGACACACCGGCACCCCATGCCGTGACGCGACAGCCGCCGTACAGCCGTCACCCGTGATCTCAGATCAAAACACCGCTCACTGCACGCCAAGACACAGCGTAACACGGAGGACACACCGGCACCCCATGCCGTGACGCGACAGCCGCCGTACAGCCGTCACCGTGATCATATTATGTAAGGGAAAATGATCTTAACCATGTCAGATATTTATATTTTTAGAGAGAAAAAGCCAGGAAGATAGAAAAACAAGCTTTCGGCATTACGCCATTATCAAGTTGCACAGGCCTTTTGACACGTCTGACGTCCGCTATTATACATTGACAGCGATCATCTGTTTTAGTACTGGAAACTTGATAATGGCGTAATGCCGAAAGCTTGTTTTTCTATCTTCCCGGCTTTTTTTCTCTAAAAATATCTGACATGGTTAAGATCATCTGCCCTTACATAATATGAATTATAACAATGTCATCCATCTTCGCCCACATTAAAATATCTGTTTCTAGACACATTAATTTTGTTAGATATTTTAGCGAAGCCAAAAGTCGTTAGAAATGAAAAATGATGGACAAGTAAAAAATGTAATATGGTTATACTGAATATTGACTTATTAGTTTCAGTTATGTCTCGTAGTGCTTGTGCAAGGAGCATGAATATATTTGTTAATGTTTGTTTAATCGACCTTCTCCTTGAATGTACCAAAGTAAGAAATTAGACTTTGTTTTACATTTGCATTCGAAGGGCTGTGCCCGAATGCAAATGTAAAACAAAGTTTAATTTCTTACTTTGGTACATTCAAGGAGAAGGTCGATTACACAAACATTAACAAATGAATATTAGACTGTTGCAAAATGGACGAAGTTACTCACCCAAAGTTCTACCACTTGGATTATTGATCCATTGCTCTTCCTGATTTCAAAACAGCTTTTGTTTCAGCTAGCATCGTTAAAAATCAAAACCCTTATACTTTTGGCATTGGAAACTGAGTGCCCTTCCCTCTGTTGTATTCTGTTATCCGGGTAGCCCCCAAAAAACGCGCCGAGTTTCGAGGCTTACCAAATTGTTTTGGTAATAGATATGAAGTTGACAGCTTGGTACGCATACAAATTCTGCGTTAAGCAAAACAAGTTGCATATCAATTCGATATTTAGTTTCGATGTTATAAGACATTATCTAAACCTTTTCAAAAAACGGTTGTATGACTATTTTGTTTGTATTTCTACGCGTGAGCGATCGGACCACCGCCAACAAACGCGACTTCCACTGTCCGATACTGGCGCGGATGAGCTCCACCTCCACTCCACATCCGCGCCAGTATCGGACAGTGGAAGTCGCGTTTGTTGGCGGTGGCCCGGGCTGAAGGTGGTCCGATCGTTCACGCGCGGAAATAAAAAAAAGCGTCAAAAACCCGTTTTTGAAAGGGTTTAGATAATGTCTTATAACATTGAAACTAAATATCCGATTGATATGAAACTGTTTTTGCTTAACGCAGAATTAATTGTTTTTGTATGCGTACCAAGCGTCAACTTCATATCTATTACCAAAAACAAATTGGTAAGCCTCGAAACTCGGCGCGTTTTTTGGGGGCTACCCGGATAACATAATACAACAGAGGGAAACGCATTCAGTTTCCAATGCCACAAATAAGGGTTTTGATTTTAACGATGCTAGAGCTGAAACAAAAACTGTCTTGAAATCAAGAAGAGCAATGGATGAAGAATCCAAGTGGTAGAACTTTGGGTGAGTAACTTCGTCCATTTTGCAACAGTCTACTGAATATGTTTCGTATAACAAACTAGGATCATATCCAGGGGAAGTGACGGAAATAACCTTGTGGATTAATAGCACACCGACCATCAATCTGCAATGTGATGATTGCCTTGAGCGCTCGTGTCCGATCCATCATCGATTACGCAGTGGGATACGGTCAGGTGCCGCTGTAACTCATCTGACGTGTGTGCAGCATCCCTTCCTGCGGCTGTGGCTGGCCCGCAGAACACAGGCTAAGTGCTCTACTATACATAACCTAGATGTTTATATTTCGTTGGATTATTTCAGATGTTGAAACATTGTGTCTGTTTACAGTTCGCATTGCAGCTCGCTTGCCGTTGACAGTCATAACTTTCCGATGCACTCGGTCTGGGCCAGCATGAGACGTGAAACTCACCTGAGTACGGATCCGCAGGTCCGGTCGCACGCCATACAGCGGGCCGACACAGACAGGTTACTCGGTCTGGGCCAGCATGAGACGTGAAACTCACCTGAGTACGGATCCGCAGGTCCGGTCGCACGCCATACAGCGGGCCGACACAGACAGGTTACTCGGTCTGGGCCAGCATGAGACGTGAAACTCACCTGAGTACGGATCCGCAGGTCCGGTCGCACGCCATACAGCGGGCCGACACAGACAGGTTACTCGGTCTGGGCCAGCATGAGACGTGAAACTCACCTGAGTACGGATCCGCAGGTCCGGTCGCACGCCATACAGCGGGCCGACACAGACAGGTTACTCGGTCTGGGCCAGCATGAGACGTGAAACTCACCTGAGTACGGATCCGCAGGTCCGGTCGCACGCCATACAGCGGGCCGACACAGACAGGTTACTCGGTCTGGGCCAGCATGAAACGTGAAACTCACCTGAGTACGGATCCGCAGGTCCGGTCGCACGCCATACAGCGGGCCGACACAGACAGGTTACTCGGTCTGGGCCAGCATGAGACGTGAAACTCACCTGAGTACGGATCCGCAGGTCCGGTCGCACGCCATACAGCGGGCCGACACAGACAGGTTACTCGGTCTGGGCCAGCATGAGACGTGAAACTCACCTGAGTACGGATCCGCAGGTCCGGTCGCACACCATACAGCGGGCCGACACAGACAGGTTGCCCTCCAGCCACTGGTGCGGCATCGACAGCGTCTGCAGACAAGGCAGACACGGCGGAGAGACGGTCACACGTACGTCCGGGCGCTCGCAGACAAACGAACGGCAACTCGCAGCACCACCGACCAAACAGACAAACAAACGCTCGGCCGGTGTGTAAACATGGCACAGACACAGAGAATGCTAAGTCCTCCGTACCGTTTGACAATGAACTGTGACAGACCTCGCTACAGCGACAGCTGGCGGTAGACACAGTGCGACTGACTCCAACACTGTTCCGCAAGACACTCGTGTCATGCGGGAGAGCCTAACACTTCAGAAGTGGAAGTTCAGAAAATACAGGCTTTGAGCAAGTGTAGGTTCCGATAAACGGGATCTTCAAACATCAAACACTTACTTTTAGTGTGAAATTCAACTTATACAAATGTGCCACTCAATAATTGTTATTAATACTTTAAATGTTGTAACAACTCAGCAGCTGAGACTCGTCCTGATTGATTACCACACCGACCACAGACGTGCCGGTCCGGGTGCTGTCATCACTCACGCCGTCATCATCCTCGATGATGTTGCGTCCGACGCTGGCCAGCGTGGTCCACTTGCACGGCGTCGACTCGTGCGCCGCACACCGCTTGTGACACTTGAACTTGCACACCTCGCAGCTCAGCCCGTGAGAGGTCACCCCTGGAACAGACACCAGCGGTCACTGGCCGAATATGCGAGGGGCGAGCTACCAAACACATAAGAACGTACTATACGATATAGGTCAATAGCGAGATTAAATAGCAACAATGAGCGAAATGTCGAAAACAGATAATATCATGGACGTTCAGGGAAAGCACATAAGCATGTTGCTTTAAGACGGCTAAAAAAAATAACCGAAGGTTTGCATTCACAGTTGTTGCGCGTCGTTAACATTGGCTGAATGTATGTATGATGGCCAAGAGGCGAAAGACGTGTTCGGTGTGTATCTCTCTGTGCAAACCGACAACCGACCCAGGTCCGTGCTAGATGCGATTTGTCCGCCGAGACGCGATCGATGACGTCACCAGCTCTGCTATTGCGGTCGTCAGCCACTGGCTCGCCGCTGCCAGCAGTGCGGTGTCGGCTGCTCGTTGTCGAGTCGCGCCTCTCCCAGCTTCACCTCGCGCCTACGCCGGCATTCATCGGGCGCTCCCGCGGCAGGCAGACGAGCTGAACCGGTACTGCCAATTACCACCAGGTGCGACGCCTCGCCCTACACCGCACCGCGACGCCCACGTCCGAATCAGCCCCATTTGGTTGGAGCGTGATCCGATGCAGTATCGTCGCATATTACACACCAGGAAGACACACCACCACACACCAGGCTCCGGCAGCCACTCACGGGCCGCCCAAGCCGCTCAGCCGGGCATTCAGCTGAGCTGAGCTGAGCTGAGCTGAGGTCGCAGCGGCGGCGGCGGCGGCGGCGGCGGCGGCGGCGGCGGACAGGCCCCCGGCCCCCGGACACGCTAATAAGGCCAGCCGCACGCAAAGTGAGCTACAGTATTGACTGGCCGCCGCCGAGAGGCGAGCAGCGATAAGCGATAAGAGGAGCGAGGCCCGGAGCAAGAGCGAGGTCGGTGGAGAAAATGATAAAAACCTCACACAAAGTGCAGCCAGAAAATGTATTCCAGCGAAACATTTAGCGCAAATTAGGGTTTTTGAGCTGCCGCAAAGACCGCTGTTTAATATCTGCCGGAGAATGCACAACATCAGCGTGTCATATCATCCTACGATCACACTTACGATCACGCCGCAAACCGGAAATCGCAATGTCGCCTCATGTCTGCCGTTTCCGGAGCAGCCGCAGCAATGTTAACGACCGTCCATTAGCGACCAATCATTGGCCTGAAAGCGGGTAGCCTTCGGCCACGTGCGGGGGAGCGAATGAGAGGTCCGGATCGTCAGAGGAGAAGGTAGAGGAGGGATACGGCTCGGCGCCGGAAGAGAGAGAGAGAGAGGAGGGGCCTATGGGTCGGCAGTGATAGTGAAAGGGGCAAATCCCGGATCCCGGGGACGGAGCGGGCAGTGGAGAGTTGCGCCCGGCGGATTTCCCCGCTGCCCTGCCCCGGTAATCGTGTGTACAGTGTCCGGTACTGTGTCGCGCTGCGTGTGTACAGTGTCCGGTACTGTGTCGCGCTGCGTGTGTACAGTGTCCGGTACTGTGTCGCGCTGCGTGTACAGTGTCCGGTACTGTGTCGCGCTGCGTGTGTACAGTGTCCGGTACTGTGTCGCGCTGCGTGTGTACCGTGTCCGGTACTGTGTCGCGCTGCGTGTGTACAGTGTCCGGTACTGTGTCGCGCTGCGTGTGTACAGTGTCCGGTACTGTGTCGCGCTGCGTGTGTACCGTGTCCGGTACTGTGTGGCGCTGTGTGTGTACCGTGTCCGGTACTGTGTCGCGCTGCGTGTGTACCGTGTCCGGTACTGTGTCGCGCTGTGTGTGTACCGTGTCCGGTACTGTGTGGCGCTGTGTGTGTACCGTGTCCGGTACTGTGTGGCGCTGTGTGTGTACCGTGTCCGGTACTGTGTCGCGCTGCGTGTGTACCGTGTCCGGTACTGTGTCGCGCTGTGTGTGTACCGTGTCCGGTACTGTGTCGCGCTGCGTGTGTACCGTGTCCGGTACTGTGTCGCGCTGCGTGTGTACCGTGTCCGGTACTGTGTCGCGCTGTGTGTGTACCGTGTCCGGTACTGTGTCGCGCTGCGTGTGTACCGTGTCCGGTACTGTGTGGCGCTGTGTGTACCGTGTCCGGTACTGTGTCGCGCTGCGTGTGTACCGTGTCCGGTACTGTGTCGCGCTGTGTGTGTACCGTGTCCGGTACTGTGTCGCGCTGCGTGTGTACCGTGTCCGGTACTGTGTCGCGCTGCGTGTGTACCGTATCCGGTACTGTGTCGCGCTGCGTGTGTACCGTGTCCGGGACTGTGTCGCGCTGCGTTTATACCGTATCCGGTACTGTGTCGCGCTGCGTGTGTACCGTGTCCGGTACTGTGTCGCGCTGCGTGTGTACAGTGTCCGGTACTGTGTCGCGCTGCGTGTGTACCGTGTCCGGCACTGTGTCGCGCTGCGTGTGTACCGTATCCGGTACTGTGTCGCGCTGCGTGTGTACCGTGTCCGGTACTGTGTCGCGCTGCGTGTGTACAGTGTCCGGTACTGTGTCGCGCTGCGTTTATACCGTATCCGGTACTGTGTCGCGCTGCGTGTGTACCGTGTCCGGTACTGTGTCGCGCTGCGTGTGTACCGTGTCCGGTACTGTGTCGCGCTGTGTGTGTACCGTGTCCGGTACTGTGTCGCGCTGCGCGTGTACCGTGTCCGGTACTGTGTCGCGCTGCGTTTATACCGTATCCGGTACTGTGTCGCGCTGCGTGTGTACCGTGTCCGGTACTGTGTCGCGCTGCGTGTGTACCGTGTCCGGTACTGTGTCGCGCTGTGTGTGTACCGTGTCCGGTATTGTGTGGCGCTGCGTGTGTACCGTGTCCGGTACTGTGTGGCGCTGCGTGTGTACCGTACCCGGTACTGTGTCGCGCTGTGTGTGTACCGTGTCCGGTACTGTGTGGCGCTGTGTGTGTACCGTGTCCGGTACTGTGTCGCGCTGTGTGTGTACCGTGTCCGGTACTGTGTCGCGCTGTGTGTGTACCGTGTCCGGTACTGTGTCGCGCTGCGTGTGTACCGTGTCCGGTACTGTGTCGCGCTGTGTGTGTACCGTGTCCGGTACTGTGTCGCGCTGTGTGTGTACCGTGTCCGGTACTGTGTCGCGCTGCGTGTGTACCGTGTCCGGTACTGTGTCGCGCTGTGTGTATACCGTGTCCGGCGTCTGTGACCTGTGTGGGCCTGCCGGCCAGGTGACGGTGTGCCCCCAGTCATAACTCATCACACACGCGGCGGCTCTGAGGACGGCTGCAGGCGACACTGGCAAATGTGCAGACATCAGCTCTGCTGTGTATATGTGTACAGGCAGACGGGGAAGGCCATTTATCGGGCCCGGTCATTATAACGGAACCGGATGCCGTCAGTGACACGGAACGGAGTTATGCGTCAATGACACGGACGGAGGTATGCGTCAATGACACGGAACGGAGGTATGCGTCAGTGACAGGGACGGAGGTATGCGTCAGTGACACGGAACGGAGGTATGCGTCAATGACACGGACGGAGGTATGCGTCAATGACACGGGCGGAGGTATGCGTCAATGACACGGAACGGAGGTATGCGTCAGTGACACGGACGGAGGTATGCGTCAATGACACGGAACGGAGGTATGCGTCAATGACACGGACGGAGGTATGCGTCAGTGACACGGACGGAGGTATGCGTCAGTGACACGGAACGGAGGTATGCGTCAATGACACGGACGGAGGTATGCGTCAATGACACGAACGGAGGTATGCGTCAATGACACGGAACGGAGGTATGTGTCAATGACACGGAACGGAGGTATGCGTCAATGACACGGAACGGAGGTATGCGTCAATGACACGGACGGAGGTATGCGTCAATGATACGGACGGAGGTATGCGTCAATGACACGGAACGGAGGTATGCGTCAGTGACACGGAACGGAGGTATGCGTCAATGACACGGAACGGAGGTATGCGTCAGTGACACGGAACGGAGGTATGCGTCAGTGACACGGAACGGAGGTATGCGTCAGTGACACGGAACGGAGGTATGCGTCAATGACACGGAACGGAGGTATGCGTCAGTGACACGGAACGGAGGTATGCGTCAATGACACGGAACGGAGGTATGCGTCAATGACACGGAACGGAGGTATGCGTCAATGACACGGACGGAGGTATGCGTCAATGACACGGACGGAGGTATGCGTCAATGACACGGACGGAGGTATGCGTCAATGACACGGAACGGAGGTATGCGTCAATGACACGGACAGAGGTATGCGTCAATGACACGAACGGAGGTATGCGTCAATGACACGAACGGAGGTATGCGTCAATGACACGGAACGGAGGTATGCGTCAATGACACGGAACGGAGGTATGCGTCAATGACACGGACGGAGGTATGCGTCAATGACACGGACGGAGGTATGCGTCAATGACACGGAACGGAGGTATGCGTCAATGACACGGACAGAGGTATGCGTCAATGACACGAACGGAGGTATGCGTCAATGACACGGAACGGAGGTATGCGTCAATGACACGGACAGAGGTATGCGTCAATGACACGAACGGAGGTATGCGTCAATGACACGAACGGAGGTATGCGTCAATGACACGGAACGGAAGTATGCGTCAATGACACGGAACGGAGGTATGCGTCAATGACACGGAACGGAGGTATGCTTCAATGACACGAACGGAGGTATGCGTCAATGACACGAACGGAGGTATGCGTCAATGACACGGAACGGAGGTATGCGTCAATGACACGGACGGAGGTATGCGTCAATGACACGGACGGAGGTATGCGTCAATGACACGGAACGGAGGTATGCGTCAATGACACGGAACGGAGGTATGCGTCAATGACACGGACGGAGGTATGTGTCAATGACACGGAACGGAGGTATGCGTCAATGACACGGAACGGAGGTATGCGTCAATGACACGGAACGGAGGTATGCGTCAATGACACGGAACGGAGGTATGCGTCAATGACACGGACGGAGGTATGCGCCAATGACACGGAACGGAGGTATGCGCCAATGACACGGAACGGAGGTATGCGTCAATGACACGGAACGGAGGTATGCGTCAATGACACGGAACGGAGGTATGCGTCAATGACACGGAACGGAGGTATGCGTCAATGACACGGAACGGAGGTATGTGTCAATGACACGGAACGGAGGTATGCGTCAATGACACGGAACGGAGTTATGCGTTAATGACACGGAACGGAGGTATACGTAAATGACACGGAACGGAGGTATGCGTCAATGACACGGAATGGAGGTATGCGTCAATGACACGGAACGGAGGTATGTGTCAATGACACGGAACGGAGGTATGCGTCAATGACACGGAACGGAGGTATGCGTCAATGACACGGAACGGAGGTATGCGTCAGTGACACGCAACGGAGGTATGCGTCAATGACACGGAACGGAGGTATGCGTCAATGACAACAGCAGGCGGAGTAGTCGGCTTATGTCGGTACTGCAATTTCCCCATCGCACGAACACATGCTTGGATAAGGAAGATAAAAAAGCTCCTAACAGTCAGCCGAGTCTTGAACGTTGAAAAGACAGCCGGACATAGGAAAATACAGCACAAGCCTATATAACAGTGGCGGATTTGTTTTACACACACCCCGTCGTCCAATGATTCCGTAGTACAATCCAAATACATTTCGGTAAGTGGAGTAATACCATCTATCATCGACTGAGTGCGAGTAGAATCCTCTTCTGCCCAGGGTAAGCAGTGGGTGGCAAAAGGTGTTTTGCCGCTGTTTTTTACCGGTTAAAACCGGCCGGTACCGGTTTTTACCGGTTAAAACTCCAATAGGCAAAATCTGATGTTTTTGTTTTGTACCGGATCAATGTAAGCATTCGAGTGCATAGCTCAACCTATTTAAGCAGGCTTTGTTTTGTTTCTTTCCAAGTTGCATTGAAAATGAAAGTATTTTTCACACTATGTCTTTAAATGGGCAGTGGACCCAACAATTACCATGTTGATGCGAGTTGCTTACTCTCAACTCAGGTACTCGACCCAATTGTTCTGCTATCTTCCCAGCATAACTGTTGACATGCCGTTCTTTAACACAAAACAATATAATTGTCTCCCTTGATGCAAACAGATGGGCTTATCTATTGTGTGGCTAAAATGCCTACGCCATTGGGCTAACTCTCACACCAATGAACGATAAATGCCTTGCTCAACCAGCATGGCCACTTGATGCTCGTGGGATTAGGCTTCTTTTAGGCAGATTAAAAAGTAAAATAATTTGAAAAGGGCGAGACTGGTAAAGAGGGATGTGTAACCTCAGATGGGCCCAAGAGACTCTTTGTTGCACTTTGATGTTGTCTTTATGGCTTTATGACCTAAGGCGTCAGCGCTGCCACAGGGCCGCTGACTAGGTGGTCAATGTACAGATGTACTATAGATGTACTGTGACTAGGTGGTCAATGTACAGATGTACTAAAGATGTACAGATGTACTATAGATGTACTGTGACTAGGTGGTCAATGTACAGATGTACTATAGATGTACTGTGACTAGGTGGTCAATGTACAGATGTACTAAAGATGTACAGATGTACTATAGATGTACTGTGACTAGGTGGTCAATGTACAGATGTACTATAGATGTACTGTGACTAGGTTGTCAATGTACAGATGTACTATAGATGTACTGTGACTAGGTGGTCAATGTACAGATGCACTATAGATGTACTGTGACTAGGTGGTCAATGTACAGATGCACTATAGATGTACTGTGACTAGGTGGTCAATGTACAGATGCACTATAGATGTACTGTGACTAGGTGGTCAATGTACAGATGCACTATAGATGTACTGTGACTAGGTGGTCAATGTACAGATGCACTATAGATGTACTGTGACTAGGTGGTCAATGTACAGATGTACTATAGATGTACTGTGACTAGGTGGTCAATGTACAGATGCACTATAGATGTACTGTGACTAGGTGGTCAATGTACAGATGCACTATAGATGTACTGTGACTAGGTGGTCAATGTACAGATGTACTAAAGATGTACTGTGACTAGGTGGTCAATGTACAGATGCACTATAGATGTACTGTGACTAGGTGGTCAATGTACAGATGTACTATAGATGTACTGTGACTAGGTGGTCAATATACAGATGTACTATAGATGTACTGTGACTAGGTGGTCAATGTACAGATGCACTATAGATGTACTGTGACTAGGTGGTCAATGTACAGATGCACTATAGATGTACTGTGACTAGGTGGTCAATGTACAGATGTACTATAGATGTACTGTGACTAGGTGGTCAATGTACAGATGCACTATAGATGTACTGTGACTAGGTGGTCAATGTACAGATGTACTAAAGATGTACAGATGTACTAAAGATGTACTGTGACTAGGTGGTCAATGTACAGATGCACTATAGATGTACAGATGTACTAAAGATGTACTGTGACTAGGTGGTCAATGTACAGATGTACTATAGATGTACTGTGACTAGGTGGTCAATGTACAGATGCACTATAGATGTACTGTGACTAGGTGGTCAATGTACAGATGCACTATAGATGTACTGTGACTAGGTGGTCAATGTACAGATGTACTAAAGATGTACAGATGTACTAAAGATGTACTGTGACTAGGTGGTCAATGTACAGATGCACTATAGATGTACTGTGACTAGGTGGTCAATGTACAGATGTACTAAAGATGTACAGATGTACTAAAGATGTACTGTGACTAGGTGGTCAATGTACAGATGCACTATAGATGTACTGTGACTAGGTGGTCAATGTACAGATGTACTAAAGATGTACAGATGTACTAAAGATGTACTGTGACTAGGTGGTCAATGTACAGATGCACTATAGATGTACTGTGACTAGGTGGTCAATGTACAGATGTACTAAAGATGTACAGATGTACTAAAGATGTACTGTGACTAGGTGGTCAATGTACAGATGCACTATAGATGTACTGTGACTAGGTGGTCAATGTACAGATGTACTATAGATGTACTGTGACTAGGTGGTCAATGTACAGATGCACTATAGATGTACTGTGACTAGGTGGTCAATGTACAGATGTACTAAAGATGTACAGATGTACTAAAGATGTACTGTGACTAGGTGGTCAATGTACAGATGCACTATAGATGTACTGTGACTAGGTGGTCAATGTACAGATGTACTAAAGATGTACAGATGTACTAAAGATGTACTGTGACTAGGTGGTCAATGTACAGATGCACTATAGATGTACTGTGACTAGGTGGTCAATGTACAGATGTACTAAAGATGTACAGATGTACTAAAGATGTACTGTGACTAGGTGGTCAATGTACAGATGCACTATAGATGTACTGTGACTAGGTGGTCAATGTACAGATGTACTATAGATGTACTGTGACTAGGTGGTCAATGTACAGATGCACTATAGATGTACTGTGACTAGGTGGTCAATGTACAGATGTACTATAGATGTACTGTGACTAGGTGGTCAATGTACAGATGTACTATAGATGTACTGTGACTAGGTTGTCAATGTACAGATGTACTATAGATGTACTGTGACTAGGTGGTCAATGTACAGATGTACTAAAGATGTACTGTGACTAGGTGGTCAATGTACAGATGTACTATAGATGTACTGTGACTAGGTGGTCAATGTACAGATGTACTAAAGATGTACTGTGACTAGGTTGTCAATGTACAGATGTACTATAGATGTACTGTGACTAGGTGGTCAATGTACAGATGTACTATAGATGTACTGTGACTAGGTGGTCAATGTACAGATGTACTATAGATGTACTGTGACTAGGTGGTCAATGTACAGATGTACTATAGATGTACTGTGACTAGGTGGTCAATGTACAGATGTACTATAGATGTACTGTGACTAGGTGGTCAATGTACAGATGTACTATAGATGTACTGTGACTAGGTGGTCAATGTACAGATGTACTATAGATGTACTGTGACTAGGTGGTCAATGTACAGATGTACTATAGATGTACTGTGACTAGGTGGTCAATGTACAGATGTACTATAGATGTACTGTGACTAGGTGGTCAATGTACAGATGTACTATAGATGTACTGTGACTAGGTGGTCAATGTACAGATGTACTATAGATGTACTGTGACTAGGTGATCAATGTACAGATGTACTATATGTGTACTGTGACTAGGTGGTCAATGTACAGATGTACTATATATGTACTGTGACTAGGTGGTCAATGTACAGATGTACTATAGATGTACTGTGACTAGGTGGTCAATGTACAGATGTACTATAGATGTACTGTGACTAGGTGGTCAATGTACAGATGTACTATATATGTACTGTGACTAGGTGGTCAATGTACAGATGTACTATAGATGTACTGTGACTAGGTGGTCAATGTACAGATGTACTATAGATGTACTGTGACTAGGTGGTCAATGTACAGATGCACTATAGATGTACTGTGACTAGGTGGTCAATGTACAGATGTACTAAAGATGTACTGTGACTAGGTGGTCAATGTACAGATGTACTATAGATGTACTGTGACTAGGTGGTCAATGTACAGATGTACTATAGATGTACTGTGACTAGGTGGTCAATGTACAGATGTACTATAGATGTACTGTGACTAGGTGGTCAATGTACAGATGCACTATAGATGTACTGTGACTAGGTGGTCAATGTACAGATGTACTAAAGATGTACTGTGACTAGGTGGTCAATGTACAGATGTACTATAGATGTACTGTGACTAGGTGGTCAATGTACAGATGTACTATAGATGTACTGTGACTAGGTGGTCAATGTACAGATGTACTATAGATGTACTGTGACTAGGTGATCAATGTACAGATGTACTATATATGTACTGTGACTAGGTGGTCAATGTACAGATGTACTATATATGTACTGTGACTAGGTGGTCAATGTACAGATGTACTATAGATGTACTGTGACTAGGTGGGCAATGTACAGATGTACTATAGATGTACTGTGACTAGGTGGTCAATGTACAGATGTACTATAGATGTACTGTGACTAGGTGGTCAATGTACAGATGTACTATAGATGTACTGTGACTAGGTGGTCAATGTACAGATGTACTATAGATGTACTGTGACTAGGTGGTCAATGTACAGATGTACTATAGATGTACTGTGACTAGGTGGTCAATGTACAGATGTACTATAGATGTACTGTGACTAGGTGGTCAATGTACAGATGTACTATAGATGTACTGTGACTAGGTGGTCAATGTACAGATGTACTATAGATGTACTGTGACTAGGTGGTCAATGTACAGATGTACTATAGATGTACTGTGACTAGGTGGTCAATGTACAGATGTACTATAGATGTACTGTGACTAGGTGGTCAATGTACAGATGTACTATAGATGTACTGTGACTAGGTGGTCAATGTACAGATGTACTATATATGTACTGTGACTAGGTGGTCAATGCACAGATGCACTATAGATGTACTGTGACTAGGTGATCAATGTACAGATGTACTATAGATGCACTATAGATGTACTGTGACTAGGTGGTCAATGTACAGATGTACTATAGATGTACTGTGACTAGGTGGTCAATGTACAGATGTACTATAGATGTACTGTGACTAGGTGGTCAATGTACAGATGTACTATAGATGTACTGTGACTAGGTGATCAATGTACAGATGTACTATATATGTACTGTGACTAGGTGGTCAATGTACAGATGTACTATATATGTACTGTGACTAGGTGGTCAATGTACAGATGTACTATAGATGTACTGTGACTAGGTGGTCAATGTACAGATGTACTATAGATGTACTGTGACTAGGTGGTCAATGTACAGATGTACTATAGATGTACTGTGACTAGGTGGTCAATGTACAGATGTACTATATATGTACTGTGACTAGGTGGTCAATGTACAGATGCACTATAGATGTACTGTGACTAGGTGATCAATGTACAGATGTACTATAGATGCACTATAGATGTACTGTGACTAGGTGGTCAATGTACAGATGTACTATAGATGTACTGTGACTAGGTGGTCAATGTACATATGCACTATAGATGTACTGTGACTAGGTGATCAATGTACAGATGTACTATAGATGCACTATAGATGTACTGTGACTAGGTGGTCAATGTACAGATGTACTATAGATGTACTGTGACTAGGTGGTCAATGTACAGATGTACTATATATGTACTGTGACTAGGTGGTCAATGTACAGATGTACTATAGATGTACTGTGACTAGGTGGTCAATGTACAGATGTACTATAGATGTACTGTGACTAGGTTGTCAATGTACAGATGTACTATAGATGTACTGTGACTAGGTGGTCAATGTACAGATGTACTATAGATGTACTGTGACTAGGTGGTCAATGTACAGATGTACTATAGATGTACTGTGACTAGGTGGTCAATGTACAGATGTACTATTAGATGTACTGTGACTAGGTGGTCAATGTACAGATGTACTATAGATGTACTATAGATGTACTGTGACTAGGTGATCAATGCGCAATGTACTGCATTCTTTAGAAGTGGCGCTGTCCAAAAAGAAACTCCACGCCAATTATTAACTGTATAGTTTCATTGTCTTTCCATACTGTCCATCATGACCTTCCACAGTTCTAAATATATATTTGTCCCAGCTATCTCAGTTCAGGTCAAGCAGCACTCCTTGTCATATATAAGCCAGTGCAAAGAAGTTGTGCTGCTGGGCTAAGCAAATCCGGTTAATGCAATAATGTCAGGTTCACAATTGCATTGTAACTGGCACTGCATTTAAAATGGTTCAATGATATAGGAATATTCACTTATGTTACAAACAATTTTATGAACAAAGCAATAAGGCAGTTTTGTTTTTGGCCACTTTTTGCCACTTTTTGCCGGCAAAAACCGGTTTAAACCGGCAAGTGGCAACACAAAATTTGCCAACAAAAAGGCCAGCCCTGCTTCTGTCATCACATAACTGTCATCACATAGATGTACTGTGACTAGGTGGTCAATGTACAGATGTACTAAAGATGTACTGTGACTAGGTGGTCAATGTACAGATGCACTATAGATGTACTGTGACTAGGTGGTCAATATACAGATGTACTATAGATGTACTGTGACTAGGTGGTCAATGTACAGATGTACTATAGATGTACTGTGACTAGGTGGTCAATGTACAGATGCACTATAGATGTACTGTGACTAGGTTGTCAATGTACAGATGTACTATAGATGTACTGTGACTAGGTGGTCAATGTACAGATGTACTATAGATGTACTGTGACTAGGTTGTCAATGTACAGATGTACTATAGATGTACTGTGACTAGGTGGTCAATGTACAGATGTACTATAGATGTACTGTGACTAGGTGGTCAATGTACAGATGTACTATAGATGTACTGTGACTAGGTGGTCAATGTACAGATGCACTATAGATGTACTGTGACTAGGTGGCCAATGTACAGATGTACTAAAGATGTACTGTGACTAGGTGGTCAATGTACAGATGTACTATAGATGTACTGTGACTAGGTGGTCAATGTACAGATGTACTATAGATGTACTGTGACTAGGTGGTCAATGTACAGATGTACTATAGATGTACTGTGACTAGGTGGTCAATGTACAGATGCACTATAGATGTACTGTGACTAGGTGGTCAATGTACAGATGTACTATAGATGCACTATAGATGTACTGTGACTAGGTGGTCAATGTACAGATGTACTATAGATGTACTGTGACTAGGTGGTCAATGTACAGATGTACTATAGATGTACTGTGACTAGGTGGTCAATGTACAGATGTACTATAGATGTACTGTGACTAGGTTGTCAATGTACAGATGTACTATAGATGTACTGTGACTAGGGTGGTCAATGTACAGATGCACTATAGATGTACTGTGACTAGGTGATCAATGTACAGATGTACTATAGATGCACTATAGATGTACTGTGACTAGGTGGTCAATGTACAGATGTACTATAGATGTACTGTGACTAGGTGGTCAATGTACAGATGTACTATAGATGTACTGTGACTAGGTGGTCAATGTACAGATGCACTATAGATGTACTGTGACTAGGTGGTCAATGTACAGATGTACTATAGATGTACTGTGACTAGGTGGTCAATGTACAGATGTACTATAGATGTACTGTGACTAGGTGGTCAATGTACAGATGTACTATAGATGTACTGTGACTAGGTGGTCAATGTACAGATGTACTATTAGATGTACTGTGACTAGGTGGTCAATGTACAGATGTACTATGGATGTACTATAGATGTACTGTGACTAGGTGATCAATGCGCAATGTACTGCATTCTTTAGAAGTGGCGCTGTCCAAAAAGAAACTCCACGCCAATTATTAACTGTATAGTTTCATTGTCTTTCCATACTGTCCATCATGACCTTCCACAGTTCTAAATATATATTTGTCCCAGCTATCTCAGTTCAGGTCAAGCAGCACTCCTTGTCATATATAAGCCAGTGCAAAGAAGTTGTGCTGCTGGGCTAAGCAAATCCGGTTAATGCAATAATGTCAGGTTCACAATTGCATTGTAACTGGCACTGCATTTAAAATGGTTCAATGATATAGGAATATTCACTTATGTTACAAACAATTTTATGAACAAAGCATAAGGCAGTTTTGTTTTTGGCCACTTTTTGCCACTTTTTGCCGGCAAAAACCGGTTTAAACCGGCAAGTGGCAACACAAAATTTGCCAACAAAAAGGCCAGCCCTGCTTCTGTCATCACATAACTGGTGAGCGTCTCCCGGTCTGTTCTCGATGCGCCATACATAAGACAAGTGTCGTAGCGGCCAGTGACTCGCCCCCCATAGGTCACCCGTCACCACCCCACCCCCCCCCCCCCCCCCCCTCCCTCTGCCGCTGCGCTCAGGCACTGACCTGAGAGCGCCTCCCGGCAGACGTTACAGTAGGTGGGACGCGCGTGGGACATGACGTGCCAGTTGTGCTGGCCGGGGGTACTGACTGACCTGAGAGCGCCTCCCGGCAGACGTTACAGTAGGTGGGACGCGCGTGGGGACATGACGTGCCAGTTGTGCTGGCCGGGGGTACTGACTGACCTGAGAGCGCCTCCCGGCAGACGTTACAGTAGGTGGGACGCGCGTGGGACATGACGTGCCAGTTGTGCTGGCCGGACAGCAGTGAGTGCAGGTGGTCCATGCCCTGTGGAGATAGGTCGGTCACAGTCCAGTTAGTCGGGCGGCAAGGCAGATGATGCTCCGATCATCCGACAGTCTGTTTGCCGGTCATACTGGCTCGGCCGACAGCGCATCCACACGCACGAGACCAGTGCAGTGCAGCCAGGGAGCCAGCAGCGCTGCGACCGTACCAGTGCAGGCTCCTGGCTCGACGCATCAGCAACATTTGGGTTTTCGGGCGCTCCGACTGCTAGTCATTTGGCTGCCGAGGCAGCAGGCTCGAGACTGACACTGAATAGAACAAAGGTGGCTGGCGGCACTCTCAGAGCAGACTGCGCAGATCCGCGCAGATCCGCGCAGATCCGAGCAGATCCGACAGACACGCAGCCTATGTCAGCCACAGACAGTCCTAACTGATGCACAGCCTATTTTAGTCACAGGCCTAACGGCCGCATACGTCT